>PVLD010002303.1:22390-63228 GCA_004027595.1 Dinomys branickii | reverse complement strand
TCAAGGCCATCCTTAACTGCATAGCCACACGCTGGCTCAAAATGAGCAAAAAACAAAAAAAACTCCAGCATCGCAGAAATTAATTAATTAATTAAAAATAGCCATATTCAAAGAAATAGAGAATAGGATAGTGATTTCCAGGAGTTGGGGGAGAGGGAAAATGGGGAGATGACGGTTAAAAGTTATAAAGTTTCAGTTACACAAGATAAGTAAGTTCTGGAGATCTACCATAATGCATATCGCTAAAAATACTTAAAATAGCTGATTTTAGGTAGATTTCAAGTGTTTTTCCCAACAAAGTGGAAGAAAGTCAGGAAGGAAGAAAGAAAAAGAAAGAAAGGCAAGTCTGGGAGAAAGTTTTGGGAAGTGACGGGTGTCCCTTGGTGGTGATGGGTTCACGAATGTTTGTCTGCAAACGTACTGAGATGTATTTGTTAAATATGTACAGCCTTTACTGTGCCAATCACACCTTGCTAATTTTTTTTAATAAAAAAGATCCTTACTATAATCATAAATGTCAAGTTCCTTTTGACAGGTAAAGAAAGATACACAGTGGACATGGTGGCTGGGGGCGTTATTTGCCTGCCAGCCTGTTGCTAGTGTTTGATACTGTGGTAGCCTGGCACTGAACAGACCACTGCCTTCCATCAGCGCTATAACAGGAAATCTGCCCACAGGAAGTCTGTGGGACCATCTGCGAACGCTCCTCCCAAGGGATGGGCTACTGGTCCTTAGGCTGCCAGGCTGGGCACAGCCCTGGACTGCCCACCACTTCCTGCCGCTGGCCTCTCCCAAGCCCAGGATTAGTGCCTCAGCCTGGCTTCCCAGCCCCGCTGGAGGAAGAGGTTTACGATTCTTATTGCTTCTTTGCCTTCCAGAGGACTGTGTCCACTTACATAGCTGCTTCTGGGGAACTGCACTGGCTGCCTTAAAAAAAATTATAGCAATTCTCTTTTATTACGTCCTCTTTAAGGCATACTTTCAAAATATAAAAAGTGCCAAACTGTGTGTGGGGGGGTCACTTATAACATCTTAAAACAAAACATAGTTGTCTTGTAAATACTTAATGTATATTCCCAATATTTCTTTGTATGTATGTAGATAAATTCTTAAAAAACAGAACCTGGCACATTCTGAAGCTGGTCTGGATCTGAAACATGTCAGTGTTTTAGGTGTCCAGGCAAACTTTTCATTGCACTTATCTCAGGGCGGCTCCACCCTGCTTTCCAGCTTGTTTGACTCTGTCCATGTCAGTCAGAACTTGCAGTCATTTCCTTGTAATGGGTGTCAGGGCCCAAGGTGGGGACCACAAGCCCGACTGCCCCTGCTCAGACTGCAGAGCGACAAGTTCATGGGAAAGGGGGAGAGGAGGGGCGGAGGGGAGGGGGGAAAAGGAGTTGAGTGGGCTGTGTACACATGCCAGTTCCCTACAGGGAATATAATCATTATGCACTGCAAACATGTAACAAAAACTATGCAAAAATTTTAAAAAAGGAAAGAAAATAGAGAGATTAGGGTTCATGACAATTGAATTTTCTTTCGGTGGTGGTGCTGGGGATCGACTCCAGGGCCATGTACACGCTAGGCAAGTGTGCTGCTGAGATATACCCCTAGCCTGATGTTTCAGCTTTGTAGGCCTAATAATTGGGTCTGGGTTCAAGCAGATGTTTACACCTTTAAAATGTAATTTATGGAGGATAACGCCGGGTGTGGTGTGCACACTTATAATCCAGCACTTGGGAGGCTGAGGCAGGAGGATTGTTGGAAGACCGGCCTGGGCTACAAAGTGAGCTCAAGGTCAGCCTGAACTGCATAGGGAGACCCTGTTGCAAAAAGACAAAAAAAAAAAATTAATTTATGGAGGATAGAGGGGTAGCTTAGTGGTCAAGAGCTTGCCTAGTACAAGGGCCTTGGTTCAATCTGCAGCATCCCCAAAGTAATTCTCATAACATTTTGTCTTCCATTTGTACCTTAAAGCTCTGCTCCTTGGCAAAGGCTGTGCTAAGAACCCACACCAAGGTCCAGGAACATCTAGCCCTGGAAACAGAAAGGTGGGAAGTCTTTAGACCTGCGATGTTAGGACGGTGGTTGGCTGCCACCTACCTTGGTAAATAAGCCCAATGGCTGTCAGTTAAAGAAAGAACTTCTGGGGTGGTGATGTGGCTCAGCAGTAGAGATCTTGCCTTGTATGCACAAGGCCCTGAGTTCAATCCCCAGCACTACATACTTAAAAAAATAAAACCAATAATAATAATAAATAAATTTAAAAAAAACAGTGGATAGTTTCACCGAGATTACTTACTAAAAAAAAAAAGAAAGAATTTCCATAAAATGAAATAACTCTTATGCTAGTAAGCCATTCTGATATTTAAACGAAAATTTGACCTTCCCTGGAGGTTGTACATTGTTCTGTTTGAGGGGAGGAGGGAACTTGGTTAGGACCAGTCTATTTTTTTTTTTCAGTGTCAGTATTTTGTTGTTGTTTTTTTAATTTTTTAAAAAAATTTTATTTTAAAGAAAAAGAATGGAGACATATGAACCAGAATAAGCCATAAACAATATTGAAAATACAAAATTATACAGAACATAGTAGGGAATTAGCACTGAGGACCAGTCTATTTTTTTGGTGGTTTTTTTTTTTTTTTTTTTTGGGTCTTTTTGAGACAGGGTCTCGCTCTGCGGTTCAGGCTGGCCTTGGGCTCACTTTGTAGCCCAGGCTGCTCTGGAAATCACAACGATCCTCCTGCTCAGCCTCCTGAGTGTTGGGATTACAGGCGTGGGCCACCATGCTCCACAAGACCAGTCTGAACTGGATTTGGTAAGAAGGGAATTTATTGGCTGGAAGAGCTGGAAATCACTGGGCTCATGCACGGCTGGATCCAAGAGTGGACTATCCACAGGACTGGAGCTCTGCTCCTCTTGAAACCTGGTTTTCTTCTGGGGAAAGTCTTTATCTCAACAGCCCAGGACCCTCGCCTGTCTGCCTGGCTCCTGTCACTAGGGCAGCACAGTGCTCTGGTTGTTTTGTCAGGCACACGGCCACCTGTCCTGAAGTTGGCTGTCAAAGCTGTGGGCTGACAGATCACTTCTCCCAAAGGAAAACTGCCTTTGCAGCTGACATGTCCTCACAAACCTCCTGCTCCCACCCCTGGGACTCAAGGGTCCTCCTCAGGGACCCATTGGCCCTGGGTTAAGCTCAAACCAGCTCCCTGGTATGGTGCAGGGAAACCCAACCTCAGGAAACGGCCGAAAACCACCCTCTCTGGGGGTGAGGCCTGCTGCCTTCTCTAGGAACCTGGGGTACCGCTTCACCCTCACTCTCGCGGACCCTGGGGTTCTTAGTTTAAATTTCCAAGATGGAAAAAAAAAAATGCAAGGTAGGACGTGATTGGCTAGCCTGAGTCAGGTGCTCACTCCCGTGCCCAATCAGCAGTATACAGGGGGTGCAGATTGGCGTGGCCTGCGAACGTGGTACCAAAGACCGCCTCGCACCCTCTCTTCAGCGGTGGGGCTGGGAGGGGCCCGTGGGTCACCTGTAGACTACAACCCAGGGCTCACAGGTCCCCTCCTGATCCCAGCTGATTTGCTTCATTGCTTATTGAGTGCTTGCTTTTTAAACTTCCACCACCGTTCTGGAGTGGGACCTATGAGAGGCTGGACTTCTTGCTTAGGGCCACACAGCCAGCCAGGGGCTGAGGGCGGTGCATGAGGAAGCAGCACCCAGGACGGCTGAATGAGGCCTCCGCAGCCGCGGCTGGGCTAGCTCTTTCCAGGCTGAGGGTCCCGCAGGGGGCTTGGAGAGGTGTTGGAAAGGTGGGAGGGGCCTCGGACGTTTATTCCCAGCCTCACAACTGGCCCTTGCTGTGCCATGGACAGGCGAGCGGTTCCGGCCTTCCCTCACTGCCCTGGTGGTGGGCTCCGCGTCTTTCCCTGCTGGCCAGTCTCTGGGGGTGGCCTGGGCCCATCGGGTGGGGAGAACTCAGTCGGAGGTGGAGCAACACCTGAGCTTGGTCGAGGCTGGTCGTCCACCCGCCCTTGCATATGCTATGCAAGCCCTCTCCGTATGTTTTGAGAGGGGGGGGGTCTTGCTAAGATGACCACGTGGGACTTGAACTTACGATGCTCCTGCCTGAGTCCTCCAGATTGGGAGGTAGTGGGCGGGCGTGCGGTTCTCCCGCGGGCTCCAAAGAGCATTTCTTCCTATTCTTAGCTGAGCACACTCCTCTACCTACAGGGCCCAAGGCGTCCCCTAGGCAACGGCCGCCCCCTCTTACCGGTTCCCTGCTTCCGCAACGGCTGCAAGGGGTCTGACCGCGCGGCAGCTTTCCCAGTTACTCTGCCTCGCCTCCGGCAGCCCGCCCCGCTCCGGTGACGGGGTTCTGCGGCTTCAGCCCCGCCCGCTGTGCCCCGACCCCACCGGGCCCTGAGCGCCGCGCGCCCTCAGGACGCCCGTGGGCTCGTGCGCCCACGAGTCCATTCACTTGCGAGCCTGCCGGGTGGGGCTGGCGCGGGACGCGGGGACCACCTGCCTCCACGGCGCCGTGCACACCGCACCAGCGCCGAGCCCGGCGGGCGGGCGTGCGGGCGTGGCCTGAGCTCCCGGAGATGCGCCGGGCTTGTCTGCGGACCCGTAACCTCCGCGGCGGGGCCCAGCCGGGAACTCGCAAAAACTCATTTTGCTTATTTTAATTCACAAACGCCCGGAAGGCGGCTGCGGGAGGCGTCGTTGGGGAAATCCGCGCCGTGCTCAACAGCAGGGCAGACTCGGGGCGCGGGAGCGGGGCGCTCTCGGGGGCCACAGGCCGGCGCGCGCCGCTCCGGAAACTCGGGGACGGTGGGGGGCGCCGGGCTCTGAGCCAGCGTCCCGCCGCCGGGGCTGCCCTCGGCCTCCGCGCCCCGCTCGCCGCGTGACCTCCGAGGCGGGCTGCCCCGCGCCCCCTTTCCCGGCACGCCATGCCCGGCCGCACGCAGCCCCCATGCGCGCCCAGAAAGCGGCGGCCCGGCCCGGACGGGGCGGAGCCGGGCGGCCGCGCGCAGGGCGAGGGCGGGGCCGCGCCGCCGCTGTCCGTGCGCCCCGCCCCGGCCCGGCTACAGCTCTGTTCCGCTCCGCTCAGCTCCCGGCGCCGCACCCGCGCTGCAGCCGCCGGCTCTCGCCGCCGCCGCCGAGGTAGGGGCCGCGCTGCGGGCCGGGCCGGGAGTCGGGGTAGTCCGTGGGGGCGGGGCGCGGACGCCCGGGCTCGGTGCGTGGGGCAGCAGCAGGGCGGCGCGGGCCTGGCTGGTCGCCGCGGGCGCGCGAGCTCCGCGGGGCCTGTGGCGGGCGGGCGGGCGCCGGAGGGCTCAGAAGGGGCGCTGTCGCCGCGTGCAGCCGGCTGCCGGCCTAGGTGACCTTCCTGGGCGGCGCCCTCTGGCTTGGAGCCCGTCCGCGGTTGTCCAGTGGGGACTCCCTCGCCGCCCACGCGTGTCGGCGGGTGTGGGGCGGGCGGCCCCCGCAGGCGTGAGTTCCCGGGACTCCCTGGCCCGGAGCCTTGGGCGATCCACGCCCAGGAACGCTGACGCCCGGCGCCTCTCTCGGTGCCAGCGCCCTTCCAAGAGCAGTGGTGGCGGCCCAAGTGCAGTTAGGCCGCAGGGCCCGGGTCTTGGGCTCCGGCCGGAGGTCTGGCCTCGGGAAAGGAGACTCTAGGGGAGCATGTGGCCTACTCTGACTCAGAGAGTTCTGAGGTCCGGCAGCTCATTCATTCGCCAAACATGACTGCGATCAGGATGCTGGCACTGAGCCTGACATCACATTTGAGGCCCGTGGCCCTGGATATTTGTCCAAGGTCACACAGTTAGGGAGATAGCAAACTTCAGTTTTCTCGCCTGCAGGATGAGAGCGAGCATACCACTCCTTTGTCGGGCGTTGGGTAAGAACAGAGACCTGATTAGCGTGAAGATTTCCGAATTGTGCTTGGCCCGCACAGGGCCTCCATAGAAAATGTGACACTTACCCTTGAGGCTTTGGGGAGGCTCCTTTTGCTACATGTGGTGTTCCGGAAAGATTTCTATAAATGTAGCTTCTGCTAGTTTAAACATTAATGCTGTAGTAAGAAAAAGCAGTTGTATACATTCCGGGTAATTGTAACTTCGAGGTTAAGTGGTGAAAAGCCTTGCCAGTTTACACATTGACAGACAAGTGAAGAAAGTTTGCATGTACAGACCTTGACTGCGGTCTGCTGGGCCTGCACCGCCTGCCTAGTGCTCCCTGTTGCTGACTGTGCTGGGGCAGACTAACAGGGCCTGCCTTCTTTCTTTGCACCCCACTTTGGACTCCCTGAGCGTCAGCAGCTTTGCCTTCATTGTCTGGAATGGGGCCTCCTGGCCCACGGTAGACTCTTGAGAAGGGTCTTGTATCCATAGCGGGTTCGTTTTACTGTTCTCGTCCATGACACATAGCAGATGCGCTTTAAGTATCTGTGGGATTATTGATCTGGGTGCGGTGGCATATAGTTGTAATCCCAGCACTTGGGAGGCTGAGACAGGCTGATACCAAGTTCAGATCCTGCCTGGGATTTAGTGATACTCTGTGTTAAAAGTAAGGGCTGGGGATGTAACTCAGTGGGGATATAGCTGGGTTCAGTCCCTAATACTGCAAGGAAAAAATTATTTTTTGAAATTGTTAAATAGGCATGTAGGATGTAGGGGCAGCAGGCCCGGACCACAGTGTCTAGGTCCTTTTGATACTCTTTTGATAGATTTGGACACCTCACTTCTAGAAATAGCCTTGTCCACTACAGAGAGCCACCAGAACCACAGGGATATGTACAGCCCTAGGCAGGGGCAGGCAAAAACTGCTTTGTGACTTGAACTAGGTGCCTCACACACGTGCTTGGTCAATGACTGAGAGTCTCATGGGAAACTTGTTGAACTGGTGTTTCTGGGCATGAAGCTAGTTGACATAGGTGCTCAAAGCCTTTCCTCTGTGATGACGGTTATGATGGTGGCTCAGCCCGGCTTGTCTC
Source organism: Dinomys branickii (assembly GCA_004027595.1). NCBI lineage: Eukaryota > Metazoa > Chordata > Mammalia > Rodentia > Dinomyidae > Dinomys > Dinomys branickii. Next base: position 56,230 of record PVLD010002303.1, on the reverse strand, counting down.
GAACAAAGTGTCCTGGCAAGGAGGCGCTCCTCTGGCACTGACATCCGCTTGGCCTTGCTGGAATTTGCTAGTGTGCTCCTCTTGGTAGTAACGGAGTTACTAAGGTCTGCTCAAGCCAGGAGGCAGCCCCTTGGGCTGTGGAGAGGTCTGTAGTCTGTAGTCCTGGGCTCACCAGACCGAGGTGACCAGTGCAGTCTTCAGCTGGGCCTTATGCGTTCCCCCACTTGTCTGCTTACTGGTGGGGGGTCGGGGTGAGGGGAAATCTAAGCACTTCACTCACACTTCGGTTGGAAAGGGACCTAGGGAGCAGCCCGAGCTCACAAGGCTGAGGTGAGCCACAGTTTCTAGTATAGGTTAAGTCACCTTCTACCTCAGTTTCTCTCCTGTAAAGTGTGATTGCTGTCATCATTATTTGCTGAGAGCCTGCTTGGCACCTCCTGGGGGCTGTGTGTGTGTGTGTGTGTGTGTGTGTGTGTTCTGTGACGTTTGGAGCCCCCGGAGATGGGTTCTGTTTCCACTTCACTGGTCAGGAGGCTTGCTCCCGGTGAAGTGACCCTTTGCAGCTGTATGGCTGGGTGGGGTTGGCGCATTGGGACTCAGCCCTGCACGCACAGCATTCTAGTGCTGTGGTCTCCCGCTACATTCAGGAGCCACTAGGAGGAGATGGTACATTTTAGTGTCTTTTGCAATGTGGAAATTGCACTTTGGATGGGAGATGCTTTTCTTTCCCACTGAGCAGTGTGAGCTGAATGTAGGCCAGTGGCCCCGGACAGTGGACTGTAGAGCCACCCCTCTGCCCTTGTGGCAAGGGCATGGTGCAGTGTGTGTTGGGAGGCACAGTTTTTCCTGGGTGGGGGACAGTTTTGTAGGACCTGACCAGGCCTCGTTACAGAAGGGCCCATTCTGGACCCTGTGGTTCAGGGTGACGTTTTGGCAACAGGCTTAGCAGCCATTGTTGTAGTAAGAAATACATTTTACAACATGAAAACCTGTCAGAAGATGCTGTGTGTGTTGATGTTTACTGTGCACCAGCCATGGCATTGAGTGCTTCATATTAATGAACTGGTAACAGCCCTCAAAGGTGCCGAGCCTGGTGCTCCTTCCCCACGTTAGAGTGGAAGGAAGAGGAGGTACGGTGAGGCTGGGACTTGCCCAGGGTCAAGTCACAGCACCTTGAAATGGGGTAGAAGAGACTTGGGACTCAGGTCTCTGACTGCTGAGGCCGTCAGCAGGTTTGTCCCTGTTACCCCAGCAGGCCAAGCCAGGCAGGGAGGGTCCTGCACATGGCTATGCCTGGACCTAGACCCTGCTGTGCTGGCTGCCCGAGTCAGCTGCATTTCCCAGAGTCACGTGGCCGGCTGTGCTTCCAGGGTGTTTCAAAATAGAAGCAGCACCTGGAAAGCTGGGCTGCCCCTGTGAGGCTTGTGGAAAGGGGAGGGCGGGCGGCTGCCCTGTGGTCACAGACCTGCTGCTCAGGCACAAAACCGTTGTCTTTGCCAGCTCCAGGAACTGGGGTCTGCTCCCTGGCTGCCTTTCCTGGGGGAGTGCTGGTGTGTGCGCACACGTGTCTGCATCTGCGTGTGTGCAGCCCTCCAGAGTGTGATCGCCCTTCCATGAGGGCTTTCAAAGTGGAGCTTACCTCATGCTGGGAAGTTGTTTTTCCTCGTCTCCGGGGTCAGGGCAGGTGCTTTTGCCCTGGTCTAACCCCAGCTGGTCTGATGCCCCTTCTGTAAGCTGGCCCACTTGTGCCCTGGCAGGCCGTCCAGAGCGGCCCTGGAGGAGCAGCAGAACCGAAGGGTTCCCTACAGTTCTGTCCCTGGGGGACGCCTGGGCTGGCGGGGATGGTGCTGCTTTGACTACTGTGTTGGCCAGGGTCCTTGCTGGCAGCAGACGCACACTTTCACGTAATCCCACGGAGTTTATGAGGGATCATTTGAAAAAAATGTGGGTAGGGTGTAGGGTGCCTGACAAGGGATGTGACCTTGGGTCACATGAGACTCGGGGTGGGTTACACTTTGAGGGAACGGAGAGAGCTGGGTTTGGGAGAAGGGTCCCTGAGAGGGGTCATGACCTTGGAAAGAGGGAAGCAGTCGCTGCCCAACTGGGGCCCAGCAGGGAAGAACTCTGGGGGACAAGCACCCCAACCTGACTTCTAGAATTCCCATCTTCTGTGAGTGCCTCACTCTGGCTGGACCCAGCCTTCAGTCCACGGATCGATGACAGTGCGTAATGATCAATTCTGGACCAAAGAGCAGGATGGGGCACCCCAGGAGTGACACAGCATGTCCAGTGGAGTAGACTGTGGTTGCCACCCACAGCTGATTAAGTATTCTTCCCGTGCCAGACATTTCCAAGCATTCCACCTATTTAACTTGCTTATTCCTTGTGACAGTTTCCTGAGGGCATTTTTATTAGCCCCGTTTTACAGATGAGGAAAATGAGATCCTATGAGTGTTAAGTGGGTTGTCCCAGGTCGCACAGCCAGTGAGTTTAGTGACGGGGTCATCGGTAGGATGTGGACAGAGTGTGGGGTTCCCATTTGTACCCAAGGCATCCTTTGCTGGGCCCTGAGACTTCCAGGTCTTCCAAAGCCACTGTGTCCAGTTGTTGTTTGTCTGGGCTGGAAATTCCATACAGGATGGCCCTGGTCTTTGGGCCCTAGCCCTGCTACCCCTTGGCCTTTGGAGGCAGAGTCCCCACTCCCATGGTGCTATCTGTGGACCTTGGGACCCACAGCATGTAGCTCCCTGTATCACCCTGGGGGTGGTCGGTGGCTCTGGGGGCACCGAGGGTCTCCTGCCTGGTTCTTTAAGAGCTGTCTGGCAGCCTGCTTTCTCAGCACCCACTGTGGGCAGCAGATAAGAGGGGCAGGAATGCTGCTGCTCACCTTGGGGCTTCTAGCTCTGCAGGCTCCTGCCTGGGGAGGGTGGCCACGCCACTGGAGGTCGCCCAGGGTGAAATGTGCCTGCATAGGTCTGTCTTGACGACACTGCTGGCTCAGTGCAGTTTGAATCCGTTCTTGGAACCACGTGGACACTGTCTGGGTAGCTTTTCCTTCTGACATCTACGTGCGGCAACCAATGGGAACATGGCCTTCACAGTTTCCTGCTGTTGGAAAATCATCAGTGTGCATAAACAGTGTACACAGCAAAGAGCAAACGGTGAAAATGTTATGTTTGAACTTTGCACTTTCCCCAAACCCTCCTTGTCCAGAAGCAACTTCAGGGTGGCCACAGCTTCCAGAGGGTTTGTGCTTCTACCCCATCCCATCCATGTCCACATCCCTGGGCATATCTGGTTGTATCTGTAAAGAGGTTTTCTTCCAGTGGCAGAATGTACATTTTTTGGTGACTTGGCCTGTTTTTATCCAGCAGTATCATAGGTAGCTTTCAGTTCCCCCACATGTAAATCGGCCTCACTATGTCTGACTCTAGTTAGTGCTCCTTGGTTTGCAAGTACTTTACTTTCTGTTTATTCACTGCCCTATGAGGGCATGCAGGTTGAGTCTGGGTTTGGTGTTACAATTCATGCTGCAGTGAGCATCCTCAAGTACACACCTTTGAGCGCCTGGAGGGCTCCTGTGGGTTTGGCTTGTTGCTGGCCTTAATGCTGGCTCAGTTGTCCAGCAGTTGGTCTCGAAAAACTGTGTTCACACTTGGTGCAACTGTCTCCCTCTCTCTCGCTGACATTGGGTATCATTTATAGTTTTGCTTGCCTGCTGGCTAAGTGAATTTCTTGGGGATGGGACAGTCTTAGCCTGAGTTCAGCTCCCCTTAGGCCACAGTGGGGTGGGCAGGAGGATGTACCACATATGGGCCCTACTTTGGGGTCTCCTCTCTGCATAGCTGCCTTGGACTGGGGAGCTATTTAATGATGATACTGTAATTGGTTTCCACTGTCAAATACAAAATTTCTCCTTTTGCCTTACAGTTAATTATACTTTTTTTTTTGAGATGAGAGTCTTCTGTCCAGGCTGGCCTTGATCTCCTGGGTTTCGGGGGTCCTCCTGCCTCAGTTTTCCTAGTAGTTGGAACTGTAGGCTAGAGTGCGGAGCCCAGCTTATAGTGCTACTTTGATCCTCATTGCTCTTCTACTCATTGAATCAGTGCTAGCGTTGAATACCTGCCACGTACCAGGTCTTGCTGTCTTTATACACATCAATTTTTCTATATTTTGAATAGGTTTATGCATGACAGCTTCTGAAGTGCCTTCCAGCGGGTGCGGTTTGGAGGTGTGTGTGGGGGGACAGGGGCACAGTGAGTCCTGCAGCTGTCACGTGTGCACCTCATGAGTCACCGAGGATGGTCTGCCTCTCCCTGCCCCCTCCCCAAGATGGAGGTTATGTAAGAATGTGGTGCTCTCCTTCCCCTCTGGGCTTCTCAGTGGCTGGATTTACATTCCTGCCCTGGAGTGGAGCTTGCATAATTTGCTCAAGGTCAGCCGTGGAAGGGTTGGGTAGGTAGGCTGGTAGGCTTTGGAGGGGAACCAGGGACTTCTGTCTCTTGGTGTGACTTGCTGGTCCTTCCCTGAGTCATAGTGAGGCAGGCAGGTCTGCTCAGTCTGACCCTGCCTGCCACCCACACAAAGCCCCAGACTCTTCTCCAAAGGCATTTCCCAGATAGACCCCCCCAGCTGTGGTCCTGTTTTCCTCGGGCAGCCTTCTGATTCCTACTGGGCAGTGCTGGCTGCCTGGCCCTTGTTGGACTGCCCTGTTTCCTACCCGGCTTCTAAAGGCTGGGCTTCTGAAGGGCTGTGGGGCGGAGCTGCAGAGACTGTGAGCTGCTGTGTGCAGGTCACTCAGCAGGCCGTGAGCCTCTGGGAGCAGATCTGGGTGGAAGGGCTGGGCGGGGCCAGGCCCTGGCCAGGTTTCCGAGTCAGCTTACTGTAGAGTTAAGTGAGGAAGCAGAATGCTGCCTCCCCTCCCCTTCAGTCCTGGCTTCAGAATATGCACCACTATTTCCACCCGCAAATTGTTTCTGAGAACTATTTTTTGCGTGCTGTTGGATTTTAAGAGGGTTGAGCTTTTCGGGGAGGGTAGAGCCGAGTGTCTGGGCCTCTCCTTAATCTTGTCACATGGATGCAGCCACAGTGGGGCATGGATACATGCGGAGCTGGCGGGGCAGCCACGGCCTTACAGCACCTGGGCCTCTAGTGAGCAGGGCGCCCCTGACTTCGGGCTCTCCCCAGCGCCGGTGCCCGGGCCCAGCTGCTCTGACTCCATCCGTCCAGGGGTCCGTTGCTGTGGCACGGAGCAGCCTGCCCTGGAGGGTTCGAGGCTGCTGTTCTGAGCTCCGCCATCCTGCTTCTCTGGTCCTTGGCAGGTAATCTTCTTAATGTCTTCTTGCTGTAGCTGATGTTTGCTCTGGGTGGAGCAGGTTTTTTTTTTTGACAGGTGGCTTGCCTGCTGGGTTTTGGGGATTAGGGGTGAAAGCATTTGGGGGATGTTAAACGATGGCATTTTGCTTTCTCCCTGAGGGCGGGACCAGTCCAGATGTGAAGGCTGCCTTTGGGGGGCGGGTTCTGGAGGGTCACTTCTGGGGGCTGGGGCAGAGGATCCAGGAAGGCCCTGCTTCTCGGATGGGGGTGGGAAGATGCTGCATCGGGACTTTCTAGGCCCTGATAGGGAGGGACAGCAGCAAAGAAAGACGCTCCTCTGATCACTGACCACTGACAGATGGTGCATCACCCCTGGCAAGGATGGAGAGTGCTCTAGGTCCTTTGCCAGGATGTGCTGCAGCTCTGCTCAGGACTATGTTACTCAGCTTTTCAGTCCAGGGTTGTTACATGTGGCTTCTCTTACAGAGGGGCTAGGCTTGACCGTGCCTAAGGCCCATGCCCTTCCTTCAGGACCTGGTAGGGGCTCCTGGCCTGTCTCAGTGACGGATGGGCCCACAGGGCTAGTTTAGGAGAGAAGGACAAGGCGGAGGCAGAGGGAGTCCCCGCTCCTGGCAGAGCCAGCAGGGCAGCCCAGCCTGTGTCTTCCATTCGCTCTGTACCCAGACCCTAATGTGGGCCGACCTGCCCGTGGTTCCAGCCTGCTCATGTGCAAGAAATAACTGTGGAGCAACAAAAATAGGACAGGGCAGACCGCTCATTTCTCTTCTCTGCTGTGACACATCCGTGAGCTGGAGCGAGCAGAATGAGCAAAGCATCTGAAAAAAGGAAAATGGCCTGGACCACCAGTTCTTGACTTAATCTTGTGGAGGTTAAGGGTTGTTTCTTCTGTGCCGTGCCAGCGATTGGCAGGTGCTCTAAGGTCTGCAGTGAAGCCTTCGCTCAGGAATGGGCCCTCCGTGGTGGCAGTATTTCCTGGAGATCCCTCGGACCCCATCTCTGGGCTCGGACCCCATCTCTGGGCTTGCACCCACTGGGAACTTGCAGCAGTGGGGTGTATGCAGGTCCAGTTCGGTATTTAGCAAAGAGTGTTAAAAAGAAATTAATAGAAGCACCTTTGAGTGATGGAGATAGCTGTTTCTCAGGCACAGCTCTCACTCCTCCCGGACAGAGTACATGTGCGGGCTGTCCTGGGTCAGGATTTCAATTTTGTGTATAGTTTACCAAAGCAGAGTCTTGCAGAGGGTAGTGTGGTCATTAGGGCAAAGACTGAGTTACTCTCCTGTGAACCCTGGGATGCTTCATAAATGTTTGTTGACTTAGTGATCTGTAATAATACCAAGCAGCACACTGCTTTTCATGTTGTGGTGGTGCTGGGGATCGAACCCAGGACCTCACAAGTGCTAAGCAATTTGAACAAGTTTCGTTCATTCTTGTTGAATGAACGAAATGAGCTATGTGGAAGGTGTTGCCAGCAAAAGCCCTGGTTTCTCCTCAGTGCATTTAATGTCCCAGTAAGGCCTGTCCTGTAAGATACATGTAACCTGCAAGAGTGTGAAGTAGCTGGTGCCTGGAAATGTATCTTTGACAGTTAATTCCTTTAACAAATATTTACTGACTGCAAGTCTGTTCTGGGCCCATGCTCAGGCCTGGGTGGCCTTGAGAAGGGGCCAAAGGTCAGGCTGATCTGCTGTGACCAAAGACTTCCTGAGTGGTTCAAACTCTGGCCCCCAAAAGGACGAGACAGCACATGTGTGTCTGCCCACACCTGGGAGGTTATGGTGCCTGCGACTTCTAGTGCTGGGTAATTTTTACTGGTTGTTAATTGTGCCTAATAATTTTTACTGATGGTAAACTAATTTCCGTAATTACCAATGCATTTATTCTGGTGGTTCTTTTATTGTAGCAGAAGATGGCTGTGCCTCCCACATACGTTGATCTTGGCAAGTCTGCCAGGGACGTCTTCACCAAGGGCTACGGTGAGTGTTGGGAGGAGGAAGGGCTTGCAGACTGGTTAACTCCTTTATGACTTTACCCTTAGCAGTGAGGGAGGCCTGGCTTGGGCAGCTGTGAGGACTTTGATGAGCTCCGTGTGGCTGGTGAAGCGGTCGGGGTTGTGCACCCAGGAGGAGGGGGTAGCAGTTGCTGCCTGTGGGATGGCATGGGATGGGGTGACATTCTCCTTTTCTCTTGCAAGTGAAGAGCTTCGCTGTGTGTCACGGCAGTGGAACATAGCTTCTAAATATAACTGGGCTTTGTGACTGCTTTCCAGATGCCAGGCACCTTCTGCTCAGACCCTGCTGCAGTGCAGGGATGCAGGGGGCCGGCACTGGCTGGGTGCTCTTCTCCAGCGCACTGTTTGTTTGAAAGCGTCTTCAGACAGATGAGAGGGAGGCAGGGATGCCGGGGTTGGCTTGGTTGTTTACCCTCCTTATGGTTGTCTTCTTCCTTCAGGGTTTGGATTAATAAAACTTGATTTGAAAACCAAGTCTGAGAATGGATTGGTAAGTTGTCCCATGCACAGGGACTTTGGGTATTTGTCATTGACCACCAGAGGGCTGCGGTAGTCTGTGGTTGTCATGTCATTGTGTCTGCAGGATGGGGGCTTGGGGAGCCATGTCCGCCGGCCCTCAGTTCATGCACTAGAATGGGGGTGTCCTCAGCTGTCGTTTTCCGTGCGCGTGTTGTTGTTGCATATGTGTTGGTGGGAACGGCACCTAGGGCTTTGAGCATGCTAAGCAAACATTCCGCCACCTAGCTATACCCCTGCTTTCTTCCTGGTGTTTTTTACTTAAAGGTTGATCTGTGTTCAATGCCACATAATTATTTTTAAAAATCTCAGTAGCCCCTTTTAGATGGCACCTGCAGCAGGTGTCGGAAGGGAGAAGTTTTGAGTGTGAGTGACTGCCTGTCAGCTTCAGCTCTGCGCTCCTTCTCTGTACTAGGCTGGAGGCAGAGGGAAGTGGGTGGGCCAGGAAGTGTCCAGACCTCAGGATATAGGGGAGGCAGGAAGCTGTTTTCCAGGCGGGGAACTCCCCACCAGCTCCCCTCAGGTAGCAGGCTCTGTGCTCCTGTCTGCACTTCAGCTTTGTAACTGACGTGCAGAATCAGCTTCTGTCCACCTGTGCCCCAGGGTTTGCCTGTTAAAGCCAGGCTAGCAGTGGAGGCCCCGGTGAGCGTGGCAGTGCTGGGCTGCAGGCTGCGACTCTGCTCTTTTCCTTCACAGGAATTCACAAGCTCTGGCTCAGCCAACACAGAGACCACCAAAGTGACAGGTAGTCTGGAAACCAAGTACAGGTGGACCGAGTATGGCCTGACGTTCACAGAGAAGTGGAATACGGACAATACACTCGGCACCGAGATCACCGTGGAGGATCAGGTAGTGGCCAGCTGGGAAAAGGCCTGGCTTCCTTTTCTCATTCACACCTGCCACCAGCCTTGGGACTGACCTGTGTCACTTGTCTTTCCCGCCTAGCTTGCACATGGACTGAAGCTGACCTTCGATTCGTCCTTCTCGCCTAACACCGGGTAGGATTCTCATCTCCTTTCCCCCCAAGGATGCCATGTGATGTTTCGGGTCCTGGGAGCCGTTTGTGACACTGGGTTTTGGGGAGGGGACGATGTTGCCTAAAAGGCGGTGGCCTCCTAGACGTGGAGATTCAAGTTCTCAGGTTGGATTTGGGCCCAGGACGTATCCACATCTGTCTGTTTATGAGCTGCTCTGGCATGAGCACTTCTTGAGCAGAAATGGTTTGAACTGGCGTTTATTTTTTGTGGTGCTTACACTTGCTAGGGAAGCATCTACCACTGAGCTACACTTCTAGCCCAAGAAATGGTTTCGAGAGTCTCTTATGCTTGGCCTTGTGCCCCTCTGCGGGATCTAAAAATGCCCAAGCCAGGCTACTACCCCCAGCCCATCTTCTTTTTTAATGGGTAGTGTGGGTCATTGCTGAGCGATCCATCTTGCCCTGCCCTGTGCTGCCCTCTCTCCTCTATCTCCTTCTCCTTCTCCCCTTCTTTCCTCAGGCCTAGGTGTCCAGCCTAGCGCCTTACGCATGTTACGTAAGGACTCCACTGCTGAGCTAAGGACTCCACTGCTGAGCTACGTCCCAGCCTATCTTTTTTTTTTAAATAAATAAACTCTAATTTTATTTTAAAGACAAAAGAATGGAGACATATGAACCAGAAAAGGCATAAACAATACAGAAAATACAAAGTTATACAGAATACAGTAGGGAATTAGCACTGGATGTTGTATTACATAGTTATCTTCACATTAGTTAACACAAAAACATTAAAGGAAATACCAAATTATAGAGAAGATAGTAGGGAATCAGCACTGGATGCTGTATAATATAAAGTTATCTTCACTTCTGTTAATACAAAAACGATTGAGGAAATACAGAATTATAGAGAACATAGAAGGGAATTAGCTCTGGATGCTGTCCTACATAGTGTTACCTTCATCTTTGTTACTCAGTTACACAGATGATGGCTCATTTGATCATTCAATTTTTCTCCTCCCTCATCTCCGTTGCCCTACCACTCAGTCATCTTCCCTGTGATAATAACTGTACTCCTGGGTTTATCTATATCCTTGGACTCTTGCCTTGGGAGGAGATATAGCTGCCTCAGACTATACTATAACATACATGGGTGTATACAAACTGCCATGGTTGGAGGTGGGAAAGCACATATGCTCACAGCCGACCACCTGGCTCCACCCTGTCCTTGTGCTATGGATGGGGGCGGGTCCAGTCCATGAGGTGCCCTAAGCGGGGCCCTCAGCGGAGCAGCCACCAGGCCCACAGTGGCGCAGCCGCGGGGCACGCGCCCCCATTGGGGTGCCCTCTGTGACCCTTTTGGCTCTGTCCCGTTGCCTTGATTCCAGAGGCCCTTTCTTCTCCTCCCACCTCCTTCTGATCTCCAGCATTACCGTTCCCCACCCCTTGCAGCTGGGCAATGGGTCTCCAAAGCTGAAGCTGCGGAATGCCGAAACGAGGGTGTGGACCAAGGGTGTGCTTGGAGCGGCAACCTCCTCCCTATCTGTCTCGTCTCCCTCTGACTGCGCCATGGCAGATCTGCGATCCCCTCCTCCAGAGGAGGTTCTGCTTAGACTTCCCGAGGGTTTCAGTTCCCATTTCAGATCCTTCTCGAGTTCAGGATGTCCTCCTCTTTCCTTTCTGTCCTTCACATGTTGCTATATTGCTATGTCTGAGTGGCATTCCTCCGGGAGGTTCTCTCTCTGCTGCCTACCCGGTCGCCATGGGTTCATACAAGGTTCATGTATGCAAGCAGTATGGAGACACTCTTGTTGCTCGTGTTAGTAGTTTGGGGTGAGTCCTGAGGCCTGTGGACTCGTCCCATTGCTGTCAGGAACAGGTGGTGATTGTGCAGGCCGCCGAGGCTCAAGGTGCTCACAGAGGGCGTTCAGGGTGGGAGCTGAAGCCCAGTAACTCAGTTCATGCTTCCTGCTTGATGTTGGAGTGAGAAGGGCGTGGGGCCGTGTGATCCACCTCCATGTGCAGCTCTCTCTTGCTGTTGTGCTCCAGTTCCCGTTTGTTCCTTGGCTGGATCCCTGGGAGTTGCTGTGGCTCTGATGTGGGTGCCCATGCACCCCACCGCTCCCCACTGGCAGCCGCCCACACAGTGGAGAGGCAGGAGGCCACAGCCAGGAGGCAGGCATAGAGCTGGGTGTGGTGGGATGTGTACTGGCTGCTCTGGCTCCACCTTGCCTCCAGGTGCTGATTAGGAAGGTTGCTGCAGGGTGGGGACTCTGCTTTTGTGGCTGTTGCAACCTCTCATCCTCACACTGGATTTGACAAAAGTTCCCAACCACCATTGCCTCTTTTCCTGGCTGCGCCCTCTCCTCTCCAGACCTGGACCAGCTCTTGGAACTCCGCTCTCCCCTGGCTGAGTCGGGAGGCTTCCATGAGCGTGGGTCTCTGAAGCTGAAGCTGCGATTGCTGGAACGAGGGCTTGGGCCAAGAGTGTGTTTGAAGCAGTGGCTTCCTCTTTCGCTGTCTCTTCTCCCTCCGACTGTGCCGCGGCAGCCCTCCGATCCTTTCCTCCAGGAGAGGCTTTGCTTGGTCTTTCCTAGGGCTTCAGTTCCCATTTCAGATCCTTCTTGGGTTCAGGGTACACACCTCTCTTCTTTCTGTCTTCATATTGCTATATTTCATTGTCTGGGTGGTAATCCTCTGGGAGGGTCTCTCTCTGCTGCCTATCCGGTCGCCATCTTCCGGGAAGTGAACCCAGCCTATCTTATTTTCTGTTTTGTATTTGTTAGTAGAGGGGCTTGCTAAGTTGCCCAGGCTGGCCTTGAGCTTGGTGATCCTCCCTCCTCTGCCTCCCAAGTAGCTGGGCTTACAGGCATGCACCCTGTGCCTGTCTTGGTGGTGTTTTCTAATCAGGTTCTGCATTGTCGCTGTGCACATTATCACTGTGCCCAGCAGTGGGCTGCAGGGTTCCTGGCCTTGTCCTGCCCCACTTCGTGTGAGCGAGGAGCTGCTCATGCAGGTGGGCAGGGCTGGTGGCGGCAGGTGACTCCTGGATGCAGAAGCTAACAGGTCACTCTTGCCAGCCCTTTCTTCCAGGAGTGCAGGGCCTTCTCCCAGTGTCCTCCTTGGGAAAACTGAGACCTGGGCCGGGTGGGTCCTGAGGCCGTGCTTCCCTTGCCTGTGCAGGCACCCTGGGCACAAATGGATTAGAGTTTTGTTCATTGACACAGCAGGAGGCAGGACAGAGTTGCTTCTCTGTCCTTTTGCCTTTCTGTTGTGTGCTATTTTGTGTTTCATTTTGTTTGGTGCACTGGAGATTGATCCCAAGGCTGTCATACTGAGCTACACCCACAGCCCATTTATTTATTTATTTAGTTAGTTAGTTAGTTAGTTAGTCTTTCTGAGACAGGGTCTCACTATCTAGTTCAGGCTGGCCTTGAGCTCACTTTGTAGCCCAGGCTGGTCTCGAACTTGCAAGATCCTCCTGCCTCAGCCTCCTAAGTGCTAGGATTACAGGAGTGTGCCACCATGCCCAGCCCACAGCCCTTTTAATTTTTTTTTTTTTTTTTTTGGTTTTGGGAATTGAACTCAGGACCTTGCACTTGCAAGGCAGGCACTGTGCCACTGAGCTATATCCCCGGCCCCCAATACTTTTAGTTTGAGACAGGGTCTCACTAAGTTGTTGTCTTTGTTTTTTGTTTTTTTCGTGGTTTTTTTGGGAATTTTTTTTTTTTATTTTAAAGACAAAAGAATGGAGACATATGAACCAGAATAAGCCATAAAACATATCAAAAATACAAAATTATACAGAACATAGTAGGGAATTAGCACTGGATGGATGCTATATTACATATTATCTTCACATTAGTTATCACACAAACATTAAAGGGAGTACCAAACTATAGAGAAGACTGTAGGGAATTAGCACTGGATGCTGCATAATATAAAGTTATCTTCACTTCTGTTAATACAAAAGTGATTGAGGAAATACAAATTATAGAGAACATAGAAGGGAATTAGCTCTGGATGCTGTCCTACATAATGTTACCTTCATCTTTGTTACTCAGGTTACACAGATGATGGCCCTTTTGATCAGTTCGTTTTTTCTCCTCCCTCATCTCCATTGCCCTACCACTCAATCAGTCATCTTCCCTGTGATAATAACTGTTACTCCTGGGTTTATCTATACCCCTGGACTCTTGCCTTGGGAAGAGATATAGCTGCCTCAGACTATACTATAGCATACATGGGTGTATACAAACTGCCATGGTCGGAGGTGGAAAAGCACCTATGCTCACAGTGGACCGCCCCGCTCCACCCCATCGCCATGCTATGGGTGGGGGAGGGCCCAGTCTGTGGGGTGCCCTCAGCTGGGCCCACAGCGGAGCAGCTGTGGGGCCCTCAGCGGAGCAGCCGCGGGCCCATAGCGGAGTAGCCGCTGTAAGTTGTTGTCTGTGCTCATCTCAAACTTATGATCCTCCTGCCTCAGCCTCCCAGAGTGTTCTGGGTGCTTTTCTAAGTGGCTGGGAGAAACTGCTTTTTTTTCTGGAATACGTTCTTGTTTTTTCTACTTGGGCTAGTGTTTCTTCTAAGACCAGGAAAGGCAGTTTGCCACACTGGTGGTGGGATCAAGGGCAGCTTTGAAGTTTTTGGTTTATCTCTTGGTAGAATTTACCATCTCTTCCAGTGTACAGTTCAGCGGTGTTATAAACCTCACTTCCTGCCATTCACGTTATCTTCCTCTCATTTGTGCCAGCTGCTGTTTATTAGAAGGAAAGTTACGCGCCCCAGTGGGGGGCCAGGGCTCCTGTCCTCTGCAGGAGTCCGCTCATGACTCGGAACAGTCTGGAGACACTGGCCTGGCCTGGTGACCTCTGGTTCTCCTTCCAGTGTTTCTGGCGTTGCCATCCCGCACGCCACCATCCTGTCGGAGAGAGTTATTCAGACGCTGATAGGACTCAGCTGGGGAGCAGGAGGGAGTTGCATGGTTGTCCTCCTGAGGTAGTGCATTTGGAATTTGTAAGGGGTTTGCCCTGACCTGTGGGAGGATTGCAGGGGTTTCTGGGTCTTGCAATTACATACAAAGTACTTTTTCTCCTTAAATGTTACTTAATACTTTTCATACAGAATGTCATTTAAAAACATGATAAAAATAGTAGAATTCCCCTGTAATCCCCCCAAAATTAAGTCATGCATAACTCTGGGACAGTTACTCACACCGTGAGTTACACAGAATGAAATTTCTGTTGGTCTTTAGGTTTTTGGAGCTGCTGGGATTAAACCCGACACTTCACACATGCCAGGCAGGTGCTCTATCCCTGAGCTGTGCCCCAGCCACAGAGGACTGTGGTCGCATAAGATTGTAATGGAGCCGAAAAGTTCCTTCTGTCCGATGACATCATAGTGCAGTGCGTTATTCCTGTTCGTGGTAATGCTGATGTAGACAAACCTGCTGTGCTGCCAGTTGTATAAAAGTACTGTATAGCACATATGTGCTGGACATGGTGATGCATGCCTGTGGTCCATGCACTGTGGGAGGCTGAGGCAGGAGGGTCATGAGTTTGAGTCCAACCTGGATAGCTTAAGTCATTAGTGAGACTGTCTCAAAATAAAAAAAGTAGAAAGGGCTGGGAGTGGAGCTCAGTCAAATGTTCAACCATCAGTACTGCCCCCTCCCCTTCTTGATCAATGACTGGTACTGGTTTAAGTGATTCGTGTAGTTTTTATTGTTATTTAGAGGGTGTTCCTGCTCCTTAAGAGAGTTGGCAGAAAACTGCATGCTGTATCATGCCAGCCACAGCTTCTTGCATCTCATGCATAAGTTTCTCGAGCGCATCAAGAAGTCTGTTAGAGCAAAAAGCACAGTGATGCACACCTGTGATTCCAGCTGCTCTGGAGGCTGAGGCAGGAGGGCCACAAGTTTGAGGCCAAACTTGGATAACTTTGTGAGACTGTGTCTCAAAATGCAATTTAAAATATGACTCTGCTTGTAGCTTAGTGGTAAATGGCTTGCTTAGCGTGTGTGAGCCCCTAGATTCAATCCCAGGTACCACAAGAGAGAAAGAAAGAAAGAAAGAGAGAGAAAGGGAGGGAGGAGGGAAGGGCATTCTGAGTGATTGACCTCGACCTTCTCAGTTTGTATAAGTACACTGGAAGAGTTTGCTTAATGAATAAATTGTTCATGGTGTGTTTCTCAGAACATGTCCCTGTCAGTCAGCACTTAGCAGAACCAGCAAATTAATGCTGGCATCATCCTGTTATTGCCCCGCAGATGCCATCTTTCCCTTACATTGTCCCACTTATGTTTTCTTCCTGCCCCATGATCTAATCCAGGGTCCTGCATTGCATTCAGCTCTCAGGTCTCTGCTTCCTCTGATCCTCAGTCTTGGTCCCTATCCTGGTTATTTTTGTCTTGTTGTTGAGACAAAATACCCAACACCCAAAATGAAGGAAGGAAAGGTTTATATAACTTACGGTTTGTGGAGGTTTCCATCCATACTTGGCTGGCTCCGAGGCAGAGTGGCACACGGCAGAGGGCAAACGTTCATGATGGCGAAAGATAGCAAAGCAACAAGAGCAAAAAGGAGGAGTGGCAGAGACAGCAAGCCTCTTTCGCTCTCTTATATTGTAAGCAGGCTGCCCCCACCCAGGGGGCTGAGCACTCCCATAATCTCCATGCCCTCCTCCTGCACAGGTTCAGGATGAATAGGAAGGAAGCACCCTGGCCCCTGGTCACTCACTCAGTTAACCTTCTAAACTTCTCACTTTGGCACAGTGAACAACATCCTAGAGCAGGAAGGGCGTGTCCTTTTCACCCCAGGATGCAGAACTGCTGAGTCACTTAACCAAACCTCCAGACTCCCCAAGTTGACACAGCGTATCAACCATAACAGTCCCCTATGACCTGGGCAGTTTTGAAGAGTGGCCAGTTACTTTGTAATGTCCTTTGTGGAGTGGCCTGAAGCTTCCTCAAGATGACCTTCGGGTTCTGCAGTTCTGGCACCTGCTGGCCTGTCGTGCTGTGTGCTGTGTGTGCATGCAGTGGGGAGGAGCCAGTGTGCCCCGTTACTGCAAGGCTGACTTCTGGTTGTGCTTGGAGTGGTGTCTGCTAAGTCTCTGCTTTGTACAGTTCCTCCTCTGTCTTTGTAACTAGTGGGTGTCTTATGGGGAGATACTTCAGACCAAGTATCATTTATTTCTCATCATTTGTGCTTTGGCTTACAAATGGAGGCATCCTATAGTGATTGGTTTTGGTTTCGTTGTGTTTTTTTTGAGACGGTCTCGCTATATAGCCCAGGCTGGTCTCGGAGTTGTGACAGTCCTCCTGCCTCAGCCTCCTGGGTGCAGGGCATGTACCGCCACATCCAGCGCTCCTTGATGATTCTTGTCTGATGTGTTAGGTTTGGCAAATGATGATTTTCTGTTTTCATTATTCATTCACTTGTTAATTGGGATTCTACTACAGGAAAGAACTGGTTGGGTCTTGGATGCAGCTCAGTGGCGCAAGTGCCTGCCTGGCAAGAGCAAGGTCCTGAGTTCGATTCCAAGTACCAAAAAGAAAGAAAGAGCTGTTCTTTCTCTTTATGTATTTAATTACTTAGTATGAATCCATGAGTATTTATTTAATCTTTTTGAAACAGTTTTGCTATGGAGATCAAGCTGGCCTTGAACTCTCTTTGTAGCCCAGACTGGCCTTGAACTCACAGCGATCCTCCTGCCTCAGCCTCTTGAGTGCTGGAGTTGCAAGCATGCACCAATACACCTAACTCACGGGTATTTACTGTATTATTTTTAAAAAGTTCTGTGGTGCTGGGGTTTGAACTCAGGGTCTCCCCCATGTTAAGTGAGTGATTTATCTCTGAGCTACATCCCTCCCTTGACTGTATTCCATTGGCTATAACATGTCACACCACTAATTTTGTTGCTCACATTTCCCCACCCAGGGCTCTTGGGAGCTCCTTCAAGCTGGCACCCTGTGTGCTTTGCACAGGTTCTTCTTGTGTCTTTGAGTGTGTCTTTATTTTCTGTTTCAGAAGGTGTATGGGTTTGTGTTGTACTTGCTCCTCCTGGCCCTGCTGTCCACCCTGTCCCCGAGGAGACGCCTCCTTACACTGGAGGGCATTGGCCAGATGAGGTTGTGGGCACCGGGTGTCTGTGTTGCCTCTGGGTTTTGAGGAAAGTTTCCAGGACTTGTGATGGACATGAACACTTGCTTTCTAAGCTGTCTGAGGGGCGCTGCCAGGGAGGTGCTTGGCTACTGAAGAAACTGTGTTAGACTTTGTCTTCTGGGGCTGCTGACCTCATTAGTGACCAGCTCTTACCCACGGTGTCTGCACAGAGGAAGCCAGCTTGTCACCCACAAGTTACACCCAGGACTCCTGGCGCTTGGAAGATTAGCACTGTTGCTTGCTTGCACAGCTTTTAAAACTCCCAGTGATATTTGAGAAAGGAAAAGCTCCCCTGCTGTGATCACCGAGCTGGAAGGGCACCTGGGGAGGAGCCTGTGCTGCCCCAGGCCCTTTCCCTGCTGACCGCCGCTCTGCAGGGCTGTGAGTGGGGCATGGTGCGGACTGATGTGGGTTTGAATGCTACTGCTCAGAGGCTGGGGCACAGCATCTGTCTTTGGGGTCAGCAGGAGCATTTTGTCTGCGCTTACGAGATGCTTTGTGGGTGCATTTTGTGGTCTTCCTCTCTTTTGAAAGTCAGACAGCCACGTTGCGGTCAACTGCTGCCCTTACCTTGTATGCAAACCTGGTCTCCTGCCACTGAAAGAGCAAGAAGGCCTGGATGGCTGGGTTTTTCGAGACAATTTGTTGCTAGTTCCTCTCTTCAAAACTTGCCAGAGTGACAGAAGCAGCCTGAATGGATTTGAGGTCCCCAGTTGGGGAGGATATTGACTTCACTTTGAACTATGGCCTCCAAAATTTTTATCTTACTGAGAACTCGTTCAAATTTTAATTTTTTTTCTTTTTTTTTTTTTGTCTTTTTGAGACAGGGTCTCACAATGCAGTGTTCGGGCTGTCCTTGAGCTCACGTTGTAACCCATGCTGGCCTTGACCTCGCAACAATCCTCCTGCCTCAGCCTCCCGAGTGCTGGGATTACAGGCATGCAACACCACACCACACCTGGCTTAAATTTTTATTTTTTTATGATAGAAAATTTCAAAATTACATAGGAGAGTATACTAAATCCTCATCGTATTTCCCATACCTAGCTCGTGTTTTCTTTAGCCAGCCATCAGCATACCTTTCCTCCACCTCACCTTAGCTTACTACAGGTGCATGTTATTTCATCTGTAAATATTTTAATATGCATCTTTAAATGGTAAGACTTTTTTGAAGAAGCATAATCATCGTATGGTGAGTATATTGAAAAAAGTTCCCCATAATTCTTCAATGTTGTCAAATCATTAATATGTTCAAATTTATATGTTTTTTTTTGGCTGTACTGGGGATCAAACTCAGGACCTTGCACTTGTAAGGCAGGTGCTTATTCCACTGAGCTATATCCCCAGCCCCCAAATTTATGTGATTTAAGAAAAACTTTTTTATTTGAGTAGCACCTGTGTGCAGCTTGTGCAGGTCAGTTGCCCTGGGGAGCGGGCACAGGTGCACACCACGGCTTGTTTCCTTCCTGTTTTTAATCCTCTCTCCTTTCCCCCGCAATTCCCCATTCCATTTTTATTCCTGTTGATACTGTTCATCTTAGCTCGTGTTGTGGCATCCGGTGTTTACACTCACTGAGATCATTAGGCTCCTGAATGTGACAGGTCTTAGTTCTACGAATTTCCCGCTGCCCCCCTGACCCGTCTCTTCGTTCCCTGGTCCTCCTCCCTATGGCAGGAGATCTGTCCGCTTGTCCCCTTCTACCCATCCTTTATCATTCTCCTTGTACTTTGCCTCACTGGAATACAAGATACTTTAAAAAAAAAAAAACAGGAATATAAGATACTATATAGCGTTTAAGCTTGTGTGTCTGGTTTATTTCACTCAACAAATGTACATGATTGTTTTATGATTTTTCTCCCTTGTAGAATCAAGAGTAGTTTGTGAAAAATCAGAAGAAAATTGAGTTACAGCTCTGCAGTCCTTCTTTTGAACTCCCCACTTAGCCCAGGCTGGCCTCCAACTTGTGTTGATTCTCTTGCCTCAGCTTTGTGGGTGGTGGAACTACAGGTGTGCACCTCTCCACCTGGCTACTGTGCAGTCTTCCAGTTTCCAGATTCTCCCCTCTCTTTTTTTCTCCTGGCCTTTTATTTATTGAAATGAGATCGTACAGACTGGATCTCACTGTGAAGTTATACCTCCGTGGTAGTACTCAGTGCGCGCCTCCGCCTGCTTGTGTTTTCTGTGAGTTGCTAAGTTAGAGTCCGGGTTAGCTTGGGATTCTGTTTCTGTTCCGGGGTGATGCTGTCTCACGTGAGATGCCGGTGAGGCCACTTTTCTCCCTGTATGAGGTTAGCACCATTTGTGATCCAGTAGTCACTCAGTAGGGAGTACAAGATGGGGATAATACCACTTTCGTAATTTTCATTTATTACTGGACTATTTCAGTAAAATTCCCACTATTTGATGACCTTAAGGTGTAGTTAGTATGGAGAAGATAAATCAGGTTTGATTTCTCTTACTTTACCATCTTTGGCGCAATAGGTTGGTTCTATAGTCTCTAAAGACAATTGTGTGCCCTGTGTGTCGTTTTGAATTCCTAGGTTCAGCGTATTTTACATGTTCTAATCTACTGCTATTATTCTTCCTGATGCTCATGCTGTCCAATCTTTGAGACCTTGGAGCCTCTCCAAGTCTGCTCTTTTTTTTTCTTTTGATACTGGGGATCAAACTCAGGACCTTGCGCTTGCCAGGCAGGTGCTTATTCCACTGAGCTATATCCCCAGCCCCTCCAAGTCTGCTCTTAAATCCTTATGTCCTTTTTAGCTTTGATAGATATTTCAGGCTTTGTCTCGTTTGGCCCCAGACCTGTAATTGGCCATTTCTTCAAAAACCAGTGGTTCCTGCGAGGAGGGAATGGAGTTTATTGCCCACGATCTGGATGTGAATAAAGAGACATCTGTCTTTTTTTGGTACCAGCAGTCAAACTCAAGACCTTGCGCTTTTCAGGCAGGTCCTTATGCCGCTGAGCTATATCTCTGGCCCTGGATGTGAATAAAGAAAGCTGGCAGTAGCTGGGCTGCATTACCCTGGGTGCTTTGAACAGATCTGTCTCCTGTGGTCTCTGCCAGGAAGGCAGCTGGTGCCGGGACAACAGGTCCGTTTCGTAGCTGAGTGACAGAGACAATCAGGTGAATGCAATTCAGATTTTATTTTCCAGATGTAGTCTTGTTCTTCATTATTTACTTTCTTTTCATCCTTTTTTTTGAGACAGGGTCTCGCTATGCAGTTCAGGCTGGCCTTGAGCTCACTTTGTAGCCCAGGCTGGCCTCGAACTCACAACGATCCTCCTGCCTCAGCCTCCCAAGTGCTGGGATTACAGGTGTGTGCCACCATGCCTGGCAGACGGTTGGTGAAAGACACGGTGACACATTTGCAGATGAGCTGCAGGGATAGCCAGCGGAGGCATTGAACTAGTCATAGTTTTCATTGTGGCATTGTCAGGCTGAACTGGGGTTATATCTGGCCAACCAGGACTCCTGGGCCCCTTTTCTTCGGGGCCCAGAGTTCCACATCCATACCCGTTTGTCTCAGTTACGTGCTCAGGGGTCTCAGGAATACAACACCAACGCCAGCTTCCTGTTGCACTCAGAAGGGATTGACTGTGTTTTCACTTTCTGGGTGAGCCACAAAGAACATGACCATCTCTCTGAAACAGCTCAGACAGTTGTCTTCCTGGTGCATACATTTCTTGCACAGGTTTGGAAGGTATTGGATGCTTCTATTTTGTAATCATTAGGCTCTGCCTAATAAATGGCTGTGCTCAGTGCCCCGTGAAGCTTCTGGAGAAGGTGGAAAGGGAACTTAGTGCTTGTCTGGCTTCTCTTGGTGTTCTCTCACTTTATCCACGTGGTTTCTTGCAGACTGGATTCCAGTCTGAGGGTGGCTGGGTCCTGCTCACTGTGACATAGCAACTCTTACAGGAGAACTGGGGCCGACTTCTTACTCATACCCATGTGCACTCCCTCGTTTAAATGAGGCTTTAAATTTTTTTTTCCATTTTTTGGACTGTACCAAGGCGAGTTAGCTTCTGATTTTAATAAAATTGCGTTTTCTTCAGGAAAAAAAATGCTAAAATCAAGACGGGATACAAGCGGGAGCACATCAACTTGGGCTGTGACGTGGACTTCGACATTGCGGGGCCTTCGATCCGTGGCGCCCTGGTGCTGGGCTACGAGGGCTGGCTGGCCGGCTACCAGATGAACTTTGAGACCGCCAAGTCCCGAGTGACCCAGAGCAACTTTGCAGTTGGCTACAAGACGGATGAGTTCCAGCTTCACACTAATGTGTAGGTGGACACAGTGGGTTTGAGTAATAGGGAGGCTGTTCTTCACTTTCTGAGCTTACATTTTAATCGCCATAACGTAGTTTACTGCCCTCTGAGAAGCCAGGTGATCCGCTAGCATTGTTTCCCACCTACCCATTTCCTAAGTTGTCTTAGATTCTTTTATTCTGTGAAGCAGAGATACTGCCTCTGGTACCCACCAGAGGACTGATTGACCCCCATAGGGCTGAGGCGGTGTACTTCGCTGAGATTTTCTGGGTCTTGGAGGCCCTTTGGATTTTGGCTATCAAATTAGGGGACTGGGTAGAAGAGATGAGCTTTCTTCCTCCAGGTAATGCCTGAGGGTCACCTTGCTCTGCTGGGTGAAATGCAGCGATGCCAGACAAATGAAGAGGCGCTGAACTCAGAGAAGTATGAAGTGTTTTCTCTACATGGTTGGGCGTTTAACAGTTGATTAACCATTGGACAGTGTGGTGAAGGGAAGCGAAGAACACATGGTGGGTTTGAGAGGGCCTGTTATGATCAGACCTGAGGATTGAGGTAGGGTGACGTAGGTTAAGCGAAACACAAATTCCAACCATAAAAGTCATTTCCTTTTAGCTCTAGGAGGCATGAACCTGTGGCACCAGATGGGTAGAACTTTGCCTGCTGTCTTTCTTTCCACTAGAGGTCGCTAAGGAAGTGGCTTTGTGAGACCCGGAAGTGGTGTTAATTTGTAAACTATTTCCAGTTACGTTTTGTGAAGAATTTTTAGCACGTTTAAAAATGAAGTCTCAGAAAGACTAGAAATGTGGACAGTCCAGTGGTGACCGGGGGACAGGAAGGTGTGGTTCGGAGGGAGGGGTCCTTTGAGGGAGTTTGGGCTGGTGGAACTGTTCTGCGGTGGTGATTGTCATGCTGAGTATGCAGTCTGCACGTGTTGATATTTATAGAAACATACTTTAATACAAGGTCACTTTCGTTGTGTGTTAATTAAAAAAGGACATACATAGGAAAGATACTAAGGCATTAAAATGTTTTGAATTCAGAACTCTGGCTGGAAGTATCAGGAGCTTCCTTGGTTTAGGACTGGGAGTTGGCATCAACTCTGGGAGGGAAAAAACAAAAACAAAAACAACAAAAAAAAAACTCTGGGAGGAAGCATGGCCCCCCTGCCCCCGTACCTGAGGCTCAGCATTTTCAGCATGTCTCAGGGGGACCTGCCTTCAGGAACTGGCATGGAGTCAGCTGACTTAGTTCCTCCCCCTTGTTGCCCTGGTGTTGCTGGGCCCCAGATGTGGAACAGATAGATGTTCCTTGTGCTCCCTGTAGAGAAATTGGAGCAGAGTGCTCCCTCTCTGCTCATCATTTTGAAAGCCCAGTACAGGAGTGTTACATTTATTGTTTTAGAATGTTCTGGGCATTCTGATCTTTAAAAAAAGAAAACAAAAAGCAAAAACCAAAAATGCATTTAAGCTCAAGAAATTTCCCCATTTGATTATTATAGTAAAGCCAGGAGAAAGTCTGTTATTTTCCACAGGCTGCTGAAGCATGTTTGGGCTGTCTGAAGATGACAGATGCCCTGTGAATCAGGGTGCCTCGGCTCTCCGCCGTGTTTGCTGGAAGCACAGTGTCTGGCTGAATCTCAGGGAAACTTTGAAATTAGGCTTGCCTAATTAAATTGCCTTGTAGCGCAGCCTGGCCTCGGATCTGTGATCTCCTGCCTTAGCTCCCGAGTGGGGGCATTTTTAGGTGTGTGCCACTTCACAAGACTGTCCCATTCCTATCTGGCTGCTTGTGTTTAGTTCCTGTTTTGTGAGATGTGGCAAGCTTCTGGCCTTCTTAGTACCACTGATTGGTTCAGTCTCTTTCAACGTGTGTGGGTTCTCGCCGTCATGGGCAGCTCTGTGGGTTCCAGTCAGTGTGGCATCTCTGCTGTGCTTGTTTGCAGGAATGATGGGACAGAATTTGGTGGCTCCATTTACCAGAAAGTGAACAAGAAGTTGGAGACCGCTGTGAATCTTGCCTGGACAGCAGGAAACAGTAACACTCGCTTTGGAATAGCAGCCAAATATCAGATCGACCCCGATGCCTGCTTCTCGGTGGGTACCTGTGGAATCACTCATCTGCCAGGATTGTTTCCACCTAGAAACTCTTGCTGTGAACAGTTCCAAACAGTACAGTGATAGCTGGGCATGGTGGTGCATGCCTGGGAGTTGAAGGCCAGAGTGGGCTACATAGTGAACTCAAGGCCCAGCCTGAACTGCATAGTGAGATCCTGTCTTAAAAAGACAAAGCTGGGTGTGGTGGTGCATGCCTGTAATCCCAGCACTTGGGAGCCTGAGGCAGGAAGATCTTGTGAATTCAAGGCCAGCCTGAACTACAAAGTGAGCCCAAGGCCAGCTTGCAATGTGTGTGGAGACCCTGCCTCAAACACAACAACAAAAAAAACCCCACAAAAACAAAACTCAATAAACTTCTCTCCCTCAAAAGAAAAACAAAACATCCCTGGAACAAAAAACAATATAATGATTGTAGGTGCCAGGCCTTTTACATGTGGATTTTTACATATAGTCCCATTTGAGATGGACACTACTTTGTTTCCTTTTTAAATTATCCTTGTTCAGCCAGGTATGGTGGCACACACCTGTAATTCCACCACTCAGGAGGCTGAGGCAGGAGGATTGTTGCAAGTTAGAGACCAGCCTGGGCAACAAAGTGAGCTCAAGGCCAGCCTGAGCTGCATAGTGAAACCCTGTCTCAAAAAGAACCCCCCCCAAAAAAAAATTATCCTTGTTCTTATGCAGGAAGCTTAGGAAAGTAGATTGGGTAACTTGTCCACAGGTGCACATCAGGTGAAAGGCGGGGCCTGCATTGACCAGCCAACCTTGTTACTGAGCCTTTTTCTTCTACCAGGCCCTGATCCATGGTGCAAACTGTGAAGAGGGCTGCCCTGAGGCCTAGAGTTTTAATGTTTTTTTCTGTCCTCCTTTTTCGTTCTTGTTTTCAGTCCCTGCCGTGCACATGAAGCAATCAGTAGGCAGTTGGTGTCTTATCTTGTAGACCCTGTGGCGTTGCTTGCGGGAGGTTGAATTGCTGCACAGGTTTTGTAGTAAATCCTGTTGGGCTCATTCCTGTTGTCACAGCCACCGTGACTCTGCACCCATCTCAGGTGGAATGAGGAAGTCTCAGGTTACGGAATGGTGTCGGCTGGCTTGTATAATTTGTGGACAATCCATTTTAAATCTCCTGAACTGGCAACTGAATTTGGCTTCCTCAGTGTTAGGCACATTAAAAACAAGGGGAAGGGGCCTCACCCTTTTGATGTTATGAGCAAAAGGGAATAGTTAGAAGGGACGCTGTTTGCCAACGGCTTTTGTTCTCCTTTGCTCTCAGGAAGGATGTCAGAGCTTGCAACACTTTGAGCAGCAGAATGTGCATCTGTTCTCTGTATTTATTTCGTGTTGAATTTCAAAAGTGAGGTGGTGATGGAAAGGGATTATTTGATTCTAAAGCCCAGACTTGGTGGAATGAAAAGCTCTTACATATTCTGTAGCTGGAAGGATGAAACTGAGCCTTTTCACTGTTTTATCTTTCTCCTGCCTAGGCCAAAGTGAACAACTCCAGCCTGATTGGTTTAGGATACACTCAGACCCTAAAGCCAGGTATGCGTTGCTTGTGTGTGAAGGCAGCTCTCTGAACATCTGAACGTGTGATGTGGGTTTGCTGATTTATGCTGTTGCTTATAAAAGACCTGTACAGGTCAGGATAATGAAGGTATATGCAGTTTTGTAGTTAAATATTTAAAAAGGAGCTACAGGGTCACTTTGAAACATTTAGACAATATGAGAAATAGTAACTAGGAGAAAAAAGATGAAAGTTAATACATATTTTTTATCATTTTCTTTTTTCCTACCGTGTACATAATGTTTGATATTTACTTTCAGTGAATTCTCACAACTGGCCTGTAAATCACCACCATGGTAAAAAGACAAAAATGGAAAACGTGGTTTGTAGGTCTTTGCCATGTAGCCAGCGGACTAGTCCATCACCTTTCAACCCCGGCAGGCTAAGATTACATGATATCGGAACCCAGTCGCCCCTGGGAAAATCAGTTCGCCTCGTGTGTGTGTGTGTGTGTGTGTGCGCGTGCGTGCGTGCGTGCGTGCGTGCGTGCGCGCGCACGCACGCACTGTGAAGGTGAATGTAAACTCAGGTCGGACTCAGGAGTGCAGCTTCCCTCATGAGACAGTCGCTGAGGAGGCCGATTGTGTGGTTTCGGTGGTAGCCAGACTAATTGTAGCAGAGGGCTGATGAGAAGGAAAGAAAGTTTCAAAAGTGGATGCATGCTGTCTCTGTGGTCTGTACATGGGCTCTGTGGTCTGTGCAGCTGTGGGTCAGGTGGCATTAAGTACCAATGACGGAAGGGGCCCATCCTTGGCCCTTGCTGATTAACCTGGAGTCTGAATTTGGTGTTAACCTGTCCTTGCCTTCCTCCAACCCTCTCCCTTCCTCTCCCTGCTCCCCGCCCCCACTGCAGGAATCAAACTGACACTGTCGGCTCTGCTGGATGGCAAGAACGTCAATGCCGGTGGCCACAAACTTGGTCTAGGACTGGAATTTCAAGCATAAATGGATACTGTACAATTGCTAATTTTAAAACTATTTTGCAGCATAGCTACCTTCAGAATTTAGTGTACCTTTTAATGTTGTATGTCTGGGATGCAAGAATTGCTAAAAAATCATGTTAGACTTCCAGGTTAAAGATGATTCAGCTTTAAGGTGTTACTGACTCAGAGGTACATAACCCTGATTCCGAAAAAGGACCTTTCAGCAGTACATGTGGGGGAACTTGGTGGCTCCCCTAGAGATGCCAGGTTCCTTTAAAAAAAAAAATCTAGACACGGCTGCAAGTGGAAGCTGATCATGTGTAGGCACTTTGTAAATCTGCATTGAGTATATGAATGAATTGTGACTTTCTGAGAATCAAACCTTGGTTTCCTGACCCTGTTTGGTGAGAAGCTCGTGGCTTGATGGTGTGTACGAACTCATCCGAAAGGGAGTTTTTTAGACAGACCTTCTCAGCCTGTTCCCACCCCAACCCCTCATCACCTCTTTTACACCAAAAGTAGTCCACAGGGTGCAGTAGCTGTTTCTTTTGTGCCATTTTGTGGTGGAGCGGGGGATGTAACGAAGCCAATCATTCAGGACTTAATTCCTTTTCCTGTTGTGGTTTTTGGCCCTTGCACCCGTGTATACCAGCTACAAGCTGGGAAGTCTGTGTGACTGCAGTCACACGGTGACAACACTAGGAATCTAAATTGGGCGTATTTGTATTCTTACCAGTCAGTTTATTTTTCAGCAGTTCATTGGGTACATTTTAGAGTTTTCCATTTTGTGTGGAATTAGATCCTCCCCTTCAAATGCTGTAATTAACATCACTTAAGATAAAACTTGAATAAAATATTGAAACCTCATCCTTCTGTTGTCTTTATTAACAAAAATGTGAGCAGGGAGCTTGTTTAGATTTGTCCTTTTTTCCCTTGCTCTGTGTGTGTATTTTGTGTGAGCATCTCTCTTTTGATCCCTGACAGATGACCATAAACTTAGTGGCTTGAAAGAACCCTTACTTATGTCATAGTTCTAAGGTAAGAAACCCAGTGGGTTCTCACAGTGCTGGGAATTAGGCTGTCAATCAGGCTGTGTTCTCATCCCAGCAAGAGGCTGGAGATCTTCTTCCTGGCCTGCATAGGTGTGGCTGAATTTGATTCTGTTGTAGGATAGAGGTGGCCGTTCCTTGCTGACTGCTGAAGTCCACCCTCAGTGCTTAGAGGTCACCAGCCTTCTTTGCCACATGGCCCCTCCTACCTCTAGTGCCAGGAACAGAAAAACTTCATTCCCTCCTGTCTTACACCCTTTGTGCTTTAAATCTCCAGGAAGAGCCACATCCTTTTTCAGCGCTCACTTGATTAGGTTAGGCTCCCTGGGAGTAAGCGAACATAAACCTTAAACCTAACAGCTGGATAGAAACACCTCATCACACGTGTGATACTCATCCTATTCACAGGGTTCTGTCTGGATCGTTGAGGGGTGGTCATTGAAGAGGAGGTCATTTTCGAATTCTATATACTTTTAATAATCTGGAAATTTCATACACAATAATAGTGAACATTATGCACCTTTAAGGTTGATACTTTTGGGCTGGGGATATAGCTCAGTGGAATAAGCGCCTGCCTAGCAAGCACAGGGCCCTGAGTTAGATCCCCAGTACCGCAAAAAAAAAAAAAAAAAGTTGATACTTTCTGCATTCATGATGTTAGGCAGTATAGAGAGCCCTTCCTGGTCCTCATGGAGGTCCAGGAAGTTTATCTTTGTAATGTTGTGGAAAAGTTACTGGAATTCTGGTGAGTTAATTCCAGGCTGTGTTTTTACATTTTACAAGGGGAACAATATAGTACAGGACTCACATAAGATGATTTATAATAGTTACCCAAAGAATGGTACACAAAAGAGTGCAGGAAATCTGTCCACACACTAAGACCATGGAAACTAGCCGAGGGCCTGGATCCCATGGAAATGAGCTGTGTGAGTCCAGCTGAAGACCCAGAGCTCCTACTAGTGCCTCCCACAAGTCCAACTGGAGACCTAGAGCACATAATGTCTCATGCAGGCCTGTTTCACGGGTCTGCGCTGGCAAGGCCCAAAGGTCGGGTGGAACCTAGGAAGTCTGCCAGCAGGATGAAGGATCTGTGCTAGCAGCTGAGGGATCTAAACTGGAGCTAGAAAGTGACAAGGTCCCAAGCTCCTCTGATGATCAGGATGGCTGATTCCCCGTCAGGAAAGCCAATGCAGCAAGCTTCTCCAGGAGACTGGGAGTGTACTATCTTCCCCTCTGGAGTCAGGAAGTGATGCTCGAAAGTGAGGACCAAAGCTCCCCCAAAGTGAACTGAAGTTATTTTCAGTGCCAACAGGGTCTTGAGCTCCTCAGAAGATGAAAACAGCCAAGTTCATCAGGAAAGTCAGCATGATGAGCTCCTCCAACAGAACCAAGAGCTCCTTCCAGCTTCTACCAGCTCCTAACAGCCCTTTTAGTTCTCAAAAGCCTTTCTCTGCTCCCAACAGCCTAATTTATCCAGTTCTGCCTCTTATGCTGCTGGCAACAGTCCCCAAGTGGGCCTCCCACACCCAGCACCATGCTTACTCAGTTCAGCTGGGGGTTACATGTTGACCACCAGTTGTCAATCCACTACACAGTCCACCACTTCTAGTGCAGTCCGTGGTGAGAATGAAGACACTAAGGTGTATCTGTGGTTGTAGGGAACCAAAGGGGCCTAAGTTCAGCTACTGTTGACAAAGGCCATGACCCAGAGCTGACCCCAGGTTTTATTTATTCAGTCAATAGGGGAGTGGCTTGGGGATGAGTGACTGCAGTTGTAGGCTAAGTAGGAGGCCTGAAATCAGCTCTGCACTATGCAGAGGAAAGGATATGCAGGAAGAGTAGTCTGCATAACACCATTTGAGGTAGTATTTAATGTTTTGGGGTTGGTGCTTCGGCTCTGCTGTGTAATCTTTTAAACCCTGGGGAAGACATAGCCACTTATCTCAAGGCTCATCCCAGCCCACGTGGGGCATGACTCTCCATCCCACCCTGTCATACATTTTTTGGTAGCTAGGGGGTGGGTAACATTGACTTGTCACCTTGCTTCAAAGACTACACACGCGCACCTCCACCTTGCTAGACCAATTTGCATTGTTTAAAGCCAACTGAGGGAATAAGGAAAAGTCCTAGCCAGCTCTGTATATATCATTATATGGAAATAGAGCCAGGTTTCGTCAAAATGGAGGTAATTGCTCTTCTTTCAAGGAGAGTCATCCAGGTGATCCTGCACAAGTCAGAGTTCCTTTTTTGGGGTTTGAAAGTGACGTTCAAAACAGGTAGCAGATTGTGTTGATGAAAAAATGGCCTCAAGTATTTTTGTCATGCTATCTTCAGATTTTATAAAGACTTGCAGCTGTCTCTAAGTGAATGTTCAGAATTTGTGGAGAGCTTCTGGCACATAAGGTTGCTGGGTATATCAGGTCAGGTGCCAGGTACAGTATTAACTATTTGGAAATAAAGGGTCCTCAGAGTGAGAGGGGCTATCTGCTTACCAGTTACTAAGTGTCTGCCTGTTGTAGGCAGTGTGTTGGAATATCACTGTGCAAGATAGTCTGAGTTCATAATTTCTCACCAGTTCGCGGAATTGAGATAATTTTAGGAGGTCAAATGGGGCAAGTTGACAAAGGACCAGGGTTGAGGACTGAAGTGTTTATTGCAGAAAAAGTCCTGTCTGAAGCAATTTCCAAACAAGCAGAAGCTAGGACAGAAGAGTATTTGTTAAAGCAAGTAGTGTTTTCTGTATTCAAAGAAGTGAAAGCTCCCGGGGTTCTTGGGTAGACCGAGTGCCTTGGTTAACCTGGCAGGTTTGCAATAAAGGCACCAGTCCATCCGTATGGGCTGTGGCAGACTTTGGAAAATGAGAACATGAATGACTTCTTAGTTTTCTGGACACACGGTTGGTGTGTTTCTGAGCTGTCTCGGGGGCCAGATAAATGTCACAGGGAAACTAGAACACAGGCCCTTCTCATTCTGTAGAGGCAGCTCAGTTGTCTGGGGACAGAAATCTTCTGTGGGAATCATAGAGACAGTACTGAAGTTGTGGGTACAATAAATGTTTTTATACCATGCTAATGTTCGTGAAAACTGATTAACTGGGATTTTCACGCATCAAAGCATATTTGTTTATTAAGGAAACAGTCACTGAATGTACACACAGACCAAAGCATTGTGTCAGGCCCTTAGTGAGCTTGCTGGAGCCTTCTAAATTCGCATTTTCTTGTACTCGGAGTTTTACGTTACAAAATTTACAAAGTAATAAATGTTTTAGGAAAGCTAGAAGCTATCACAATGGCAACACTTCCTAACCACCTTCCCTGCCTTGACTTTGATAATACCTTTACCATCTTATATATTTTATGTTTTACCTGTAGTCTCTCTTAGAAGAGAATAAACCGCTAGTGACTTACATTTCCTTCACCTTTGGGGTAAGGAGGAGGAAAGTTCACTTTCATGATGTATCTACTGCTGGATCTTTTGAAAAATGTTTTAAACTTCTACTGGCTGTAAAGTAGCCCATCATGTAATTTTAACCATTTTACCTCGTCCTAGCCCACAGCTGAGCGCACACTGCTGCTCCGCGATGTAACTGCCGTTATTCTTCCTCCTGATTTGCATTCGTAGCCCGACGTCACGCTGAAACGTCATCACGCTGGGACGTTAATGTCTAGGCCCGCGGCGCCTCGCGCAGTATCTGACGTCATGACGTAAGCCTAGCAACGGCGCAGGCTCCCGGACTTAGTCCGTTATGGCCGCTACCTCATTGGGAAGTATGAGAGGGGCTGCGCAAACGAAGCTGTTCCCTGGGTCGGGAATACAGGCCCCTAGAGGGCTTGTGCGGCCGCTGCTCCTGGCACTCCTGCTGGCGCTGGTCCTGACCCCTTGTAAAGGTGGGGGATCGGGTGAGGGCGGGCACGAGAAGGCTCCGAAGGCTGGGCGCGGGTCGGAACACAGGCCCGGCCAGGAGAAGGGCGCTTCCGAGGGTCTGGAGCTCACGACCGCGTCTAGTTGGGTCACAGTCTCTGCGGCCCCGAACGGGGACCGTGTGGTGTTCGAAAGGGGTTCGGGACTGTGGGGTCTCTGAGCCTTGAGAAGTGGGGCTGAGAACTTGAGGGACCCAGGGAGCCAGGAACACAGTGTAGGTGGGCAGGGAGGGGGTGTGGTGGCGGAGTCTGGGGAGAGAAGAATGGCTGCCACGAGGAATGGTGGACGTGGGCTCTCCGGAGTTGTTGGGAATGGGGAGCTGGGAAGGTCTCAGAAAAAGGGCAGGGGAGACGAGGGCCGAGGAGGTGGTCGGGGCTGGGTGCTGTGGTGTCTAAGGAACCCCGAGTCGGAGGACCCGCAGGGCCGAGGAAGGAAGAGGTTTTCCTATGACGGGTGAGGTCAGTGGTACAGATTGAAGTGGGCAGGGGCAGTGACCCAGCGACTGGACCGTGTCGGTCGAACATTTCAGAGAGGGAAAGGTAAAATGTTGGTTTTGGGTACGAGTGCATCGCTGAGGTCTGGAAGGTTCTGGTAAAGAGCCAGAGCCCTGGGGTGTTGGACCCCTGGGAGGTTTGGGAGGAGAGGGGTTTGGGAACAAAGGTTCTTCAGAGTGTGGTCGTTATATCTAGGATGCAAATACGTGTGATGAGTTAACCAACCTGACCCTGGCTTATTTTAATGGGTCCGTAGGACTTGATTGGGAAAGGATTTTTTTTTTTAAATTTCAGATGTTACATTGTAAATCAAGATATTGTAGGGTTTGTTGAAAAATGAGGAAATCTGTAAATGAGGGCCTGAAATTTAGTGGGAAAAATCTAGTAAGAACTTACAAGTTCGTAAGTAGGATCTTGTTTTTTTTTTTTTTTTTTGCGGTACTGGGGATTAAACTCAGGACGCTGCGCTTGCTAGGCAAGCGCTTATTCCACTGAGCTATATCCCCAGCCCATGGATCTTGTTTAGTAAGGCCCTCTCTCCACTCACTTTTAAAGTCTGAGACACAATCCTTTTCTCCCCAAAATCTTTGAGTTTTCGGATTGTTATGGGGAAAATACCTCCAGCCTGTGAGATGTCAGATGAGCCAAGTTTCTGGTCTCACAACATTGGGGAATCAAGACTAAACCAAAGGAGTTTTGTTGAAAATAAGAATAGCCTCTGGATTTCCAGGCCACGTCCTGAGTGGGTGGATACTTAGGTTCTTTGTCAAGAGTATTTACATAGTGAAATCACAACAGGGTTACAACGTGGGCTTATTGGGTTACAAGTATAGTCACTTAGCTAATATCAATCCAATAGGGAAATGAGCCACGTAGCAAGGGTACATAGAAAGAAAGAAAGGAATGCTTGGAAAGGGTTGTGTCCAGATGTTCTGGACCTCTGCTTATGCCTCTGATGCCTGTCTGGGCCCACTGGACCAGGCAGTGCTAATTAAGTATAATCTCAGGTTGCTGTTTATTATTAATTAATTAATTAATTAATTTTTGGTCTTTTTGAGACAGGGTCTTGCTATGCAGTTCAGGCTAGCCTTGAGCTTACTTTGTAGCCCAGGCTGGTCTTGAACTTGCAGTGATTCTCCTGTCTCAGCCTGCTGAGTGCTGGAATTACAGGTGTGCGCCACCACGCCAGCCAGTTTGCTGTTTATCTTGCGGGCCTGGCTACTGTATATCCATCTCAAGGCCTTGCTTTCTTCAGATTGCCCACGGGTCACAGTCTTTGTCTTATCTTCTGTACTGACTTCCTCCAGGGCCCAGTCCCTCTCAAACTGCATGTTAATTTCTCTCTAACTTCACTGTCTATAATAAGATGAAAAACTGAACCAGGATAATTTTCTTAGCTCAACAGAAGATGTCCAGCTATGCATTTCTTTACTACAGTGCTGTGGTTCATACTCAGTGTTTCCTCAACAGCAGTAAAGGCCAGCAATGGACTCCCCTCTCAGAAGTATTTGTTGGTCTCCAGGGATAGACTGTGGTCTCTTTTCACAAGGCCCTTTCATTATTAGTAAAATGTGCTCCAGCAATCCAAGTCCCGGAGCAGTCTCAGGCAGGAGGAGCTCATGTTTGAGTTTTGCCTGGCAATTTAGTAAGATCCTGTCTCAAAAAGAGCTGGACAATAGCTCTGTGGTAGAGTACTCCTGGGTTTGACTTCCTAATACAGTACCAAGGGAGGAAAAAAAGTAAGGACCGTTTCCCTGGTCCATGCAGGTACTGCTGTTCTTAAAGTTCTTGAATCGCGTA
Source organism: Dinomys branickii (assembly GCA_004027595.1). Lineage (NCBI taxonomy): Eukaryota > Metazoa > Chordata > Mammalia > Rodentia > Dinomyidae > Dinomys > Dinomys branickii. The sequence continues at coordinate 23,092 of PVLD010002303.1, read as the reverse complement.
AGTGTATATTTGTTTCCTGATACTGGGTTTTGAACCCAGATCCTTAGCACTGAGGTGCATTCCCAGCTCTTTTAGTCTTTATTTTGAGATAGGTCTTACTAGGTTGCTAAGTTGTCCAGGCGGGCTCAAATTTACAATTCTGCCTCAGCCTCCCAAGTGCTGGGATTACAGGTGTGTGCCACCACGCCCGGCATCTTATGTCTTCTTGCCATACCATTTCAAAAGTTCCTCCTCTATAGTTTCCATTGTTATATATAGTATAAATGTGTTATGCATTTAATTTTTAAGCAGGTTTTCTCCCATCCAAGTACTAACCAGGCCGGAACCTGTGTAGCTTCCGCAATCAGACAAGATGGGACGTGTTCAGGGTGGTATGGCTGTAGACAAAGCAGATTTTCTCAAACCAGTATGTGACTAAATTCTCAGGGTCATTTGCATTCTCAAAAAAAATTTTTTTTTTTTTTTTTTGCAGTGCAGGGGATTGAACCTCAGGCCTTGCACACACTAGGCAAATTACATTCTCAAATTTGAGAATAGTTTCATTTCAGAACAGTTTTTTAAAGGGATTTAGTATTTTAAAAGCTCATTTATTTTTGAGGGGCACACTGGGACTTGAATTTAGGATGTTATGTTTGCCAGGCAGATGCTGCACTGCTGAGCTAAATTCCTGGTCCCTTTTTTTTTTTTTTTTTTTTTTTTTTT
>PVLD010002303.1:0-22290 GCA_004027595.1 Dinomys branickii | reverse complement strand
GTAGTTTCTTTTAAAACTATATACACAATTACTACATCACCTAGAAATTGCACCCCTGGGCATTTATCCCAGAGAAATGAAAACTTACAGAGTTTTTCTGCCTCGTGAGTGCTGGGATTACAGGTGTGTGCTACCATGCCTGGCTTAAAATGTTTTATTTTTAATTGTAGGGTTTTTTGTTGTTGCTGTTTTTGTCTTTTTGAGACAGGGTCTCACTGTGCAGTTCAGGCTGGCCTTGAGCTCATTTTGTAGCCCAGGCTGGTCTCGAACTTGCAGTGATCCTCCTGCCTCAGCCTTCCAAGTGCTGGGATTACAGGCGTGCGCTAGCATGCCCAGCTCCTTTTTTTTGGTATGGGGAATTGAACTCAAGACCTTGCACTTGCCAGGCAGGCACTTGTGCCGCTGAGCTATGTCCCTGGCTCAACATGTTTTATTTTTGAAATGTTGCATTTTAACTAGAGAGGCAGTATTGGTTAGGAAAGGGAAGAAGTAGAAGATTTAGGAGTCTAAAGTAACAACTTTGTAGAAGCTCAGCAATTAAATCGATAACATCAGAATTGTCACTTTGATCATTCTGAATACTCTTCTCATGTGACTGGATCAGCTCTTCTGATTTGAAGGAGAGATGAGACCATGAGGTTGATCCGCTTTGTATCAAATGTTTCAGATGAATTATCAATTTACTTTCCTATGCTGTATTTGTATATTACTTCCAAGTTATTTCTTAAACAACGTATATTCTACTTGGTGCTAGGTATTGGAGTTAGCCAGTGAATGCAGTGATGTTGGAGGTGTTCTTAGAACAAGTGAGCTTTTGCTTGGCTGAGATCATGGGAGGGGCTTTTCAGGAGATCTGGTGGTATGGAGATGCTACTTGGGATGTGAGGTGGGGTTTGTGATGCTTGGTTGGGCTGAAGCATATTTGGTAAATGCTTGTTTATTGAGTGCGTGATGTTAAGTAGGCAGTAGAGGTAGAGGAGAGCAGCTAGGGAGTTTAGTAAGTGTTAATGAGAGTGAGGATTGGGAGCCAGATCTGTTGGAGCCTGTAGGTTATTAAGAAGACTTGGCTTTTGAGGGAAAGTAAGAGCGAGAGTGGGAGTGTGCTCTGGGGGAGGGTTTTAAGTGGACAAGTGCCCTTATCTCCCTAAGTTTGTTTAGGGTGACTCTGGCCCCTCTGTTGAGTGTGGATGGCAGAGGTTAGGGTGGCAGTGGATAGGTCCGTCAGAGGCTGTTAGAATGACCCAGGTGAGGTGAGCCAGGGTCATGAGGAGGTTGTTGGGGTCAGGTGAGATGTCTGCTTGGACCAGGCAGTAGCACTGGAGAAGTGAAAACAGTAACAGATTGGATGTGAGGCATTAAGAAAATGACAGCTGTTCAGGGATTTGGTTAGAGTAACCAGCAAGACAGAATTACCATTACTTGAGACGGAGACTGTAGGTAGGCAAGGAGAGAATGGAAAATGATTTCTTGAAATCAGCCTTTTTTCATTTGTTATAAATTCACTTGCAGCTATAAGAAATAATATAGAGACTAACACTTTACTCGCTCTTCCCCCACAGGAATATCTTGCACAACTGTAGTTCAGTAGCACAGCTAAAATGTTGACACAGTAGAGTCGGTACAGGGCATTTTGTGGTCATGCTTGTTGCCTCTCTAAAGCTGTCCTTCCCATCTGAACTTCTGGTGGCTACAGATTTTTTTTCCCATTTCTGTAATTTTGTTACTTTGACAGTCTGATGTGAAGGGAATCATGCAGCATGTAGCCTTTGGGAGTGGCCTTTTGTTATTAAGCATTATTCTCTGGAGAGTCAACCAGGTTGTGCAATGTGTCATCATGTTTTTTTTTTAATTACTGAATAGTAGTCCATGGCACAGATACATTGTACCTTCATTACCTGTTGAAGCCTGTCTGGGCTGCTTCCATTAGGCTATTAAGAATAAAGCTTCAGTAAACATTTGTGTTCAGATTTCTGTAAGAATGTAAGTTTTCATTTTTCTGGGATAAATGCCCAGGGGTGCAATTTCTGGGTGATGCAGTAATTGTGTATGTAGTTTTAAAAGAAACTACCAAATTGTTTTCTGGAATGTCTGTCTTGTTCTACATTCTCTCCAGCAACATGAGTGTACCTTTTTCTGCATCCTTGCCAACATTTGGTGTTGGCATTGTGTTTTATTTTAGCCATTGTGTATGTACGTAGTACTGTCGAATTGTGGTTTTCATTTGCATTTCCCTAGTGGCTAATTATCTTTTGAAGTATTTACTTGACATCTGTGTGTCCTCTTTGGTGAAATGTTTGTGTCTTTTGCCAGTGTTCTAACTGGATTGTTTGCTTATTTTTATTTTTGAGTTTTGAGAATTCTTTATGTTTTCTAGAAACAAGTCCTCTGTTGGACATAGTACTTAAAACATTTTTTTTGCCACTTTGTATCTTCTTTTATCTTCATTTTGTTCTTTCACAGAACAAATTTTTTTTTGTTTTGTTTTTGTCTTTTTGAGCCTGTCTTGCTGTGCAGTTCAGGCTGGCCTCACAATGATCCTCCTGCCTCAGCCTCCTGAGTACTGGAATTAAGGTGTGGGCCACCATGCCTGGCTCCTTCTTTATTTTTATTTTTTTTTGTAGTTATTTTTTATGTAAGGTCTAAGACTTAGGTTGAGGTTAATCTGGTCTTCTAATACGGTGGATTACATGGATTGATTAAAAAATAGTGAAACCAGTCTTGTGTATATGGCATATAATGTGTGTGTGGTGCGGGGGATCAAACCTATGGCTTTCTGCTTTCTAAATCTATACTCCACCAATTAGCTACAATGAGCTATAGCTGCTCCTGTAATTGTTTTTATTGTATTAGTCAGTTTTGTGTTACTGTAGTGAAATAACTGAGGCAATTATAAGGAGCAAGGGTTTACTCGGCCCAAGAAGGTTCAAGTCTGAGATCTCTGACCCCATGACTAGGCTTTTGGCAAGGACAACGGGTCCTAGTAGGAATGTGTGGTGGAGGAAACCACTGGAGTCAACCAGGAAGCAGAGCGAGAGGGACACACAGAGACACTTGGGATTACAGGTGTGCACCACTACGCCCGGCTTAAAATATTTTATTTTGTTCGCCTTTCAAATGTTATGTATGTGGATCCCACATGACAGTATTTTGTGGTTAAACAGCCCTGAAGCCCTTCAGCTCAGGCTTATTGGGTTATGGATCAGGAACACGCTCCATTTTAGCAGGGGTCCTCTGTTGATTGCTTGCTCTGTAGAGTTAGGAGAGTTTCCGTTTACTCTAGGAAACCATGCTGAGTGGCAGGAGTGTAGGGAAACCAGAGGCTGTGTCATTTGATGTGTTTTTCTGTACCTAGACTGCCTTCTCCAGTCTGCTGTTTCTTAGCTTTCAGCAGCCAGCTCTCGGGTGGGGATATAGCTCAATGGCACAAGCGTCAGCCAGGCAAGTGTGAGGTCCAGAGTTTGATTCCTAGTACCAAAAACAAAAAAACAAAACAGGAGCCGTCTCTCACTTTGTCTTCTAGGCATTTTCCCCTTCTTCCTCCTGAGGATATTTTTCTTTTTTAACTTGGAAGGAGGAGTCCTTCTGTTCAGGTACCCCTTAGAAATGCTGCCTACAGCCTGGCCACGCCTTCTCTTCAGTGTGTTGCATTGTGTTGAAAGGGGTTAGGTTCAGAGTGTACCCTTTTGCAACCTGCTGGGGCCTGCATCATCTGTCCTCTCCTCTTCCAGAAGGCTGGGTGGGGCCTGGCGGGGATGGCTGGAACCGACCTCTTTGTGAGAGGAGCACGCGGCACGGGGAGCGCTCAGGGACCCCCTGGCCCTGCAGCAAAAATGGGGTCGGGGGCAGCGTGGATTTGGCTTGTTTCCGGCTCTTTGCTTCCTTGGAAGGCGAGGCAAGTGTTATTACGGGCAAAGCAGTTGTGCTCTGCAGAGTATTTAGCGAAGAGGTGGGGAGCTCAGGCTACGGAGGTGTCATAAGTAGTTCTCCGGACGAAGTTACAGGAATTTAGCAGAGAAATGCTTACCTGGAATTTTAAGTAAATACGCTTTGTAGCGTGGTAGAGATAAAACTAGAGATTTCTGGGTAAGGTCTTTATTCATCTATTTCAGGTGTGCTAAAGATGGAGCTTACAAATGAAACTGTACACACCCTAGATGTTTCTCATAGGAATGCTTTAAAAGCTGAGAATCAAACCGCAACTTCCGTTTCCCACGTCACCACCACTCTCCCTCCATCAACCGGCACTGAGAAGAGCGGCACGGCCACGGCCGCCGCCCCGCCCTCGCCCACCCCCTCTGTTCTCCCAGAGGCGACCGCGGACCAGGAGGACCCGAGCCTGGAGGAGGAGGAGGGGCTCCTCACGCCGGAGAGGCCTCCAGCCCCTGGCAAAGACCCTCTGGACAATGCAGACTACGCAGACGCGGACTATGACTGGACCACCAGCCCCAGGGACGAGGAGTCCGACGAGACCCTGGAAGAGAGCAGGGGCTACATGGAGATGGAACAGTCCGTGAGATCTTTTCAGTCTCCGCCCTCGCATGCCGCAGAGGAGGACAGCCATTTCTTCTTTCACCTTATTATTTTTGCTTTTTGTATTGCTCTTGTTTACGTTACGTATCACAATAAAAGGAAGGTGAGTCTGGGAATTTTTAGTTCCCCTAGTTGCACTTTATTATCTTAGTCGAATATTTTATCAGCTTCTTTTTTGAGTCCTGGGGCTTAGGCATGCGTAGGAAAGTTCTCTACTACTGAACTGCTTCCCTAGGCCTTTTTATTTTATTTTTGAATTTGAGACAGGAGCTCTCTACATTGCCCAGGCTGACCTTGAAGTCACCACCCCTTTGTCTCAGGCTTCAGAGTAGCTGGGGTCACAGGCATGTGCGCCATGCCTAGCCCTTACCAATTCTTTTTTAGTCAACTTTAAAGCGATTTGGATACTTAATCTTTTTTCTTTTTTTCTTTTTGGTGGCACTGAGCATTGAACCCAGAGCCTTCACACTGAACCCCTTTTGTTATTTTTTTTTTTTACTTTGGACAGGGTTTTGCTGAGTTGCCCAGCTGGGCTTGAATCGAACTATCCTGTGGTAGCCTCCCAGAGTGCTGGGTTGTAGGTGTTTGCCACCAGAAGTATCACATATTTTAGAAAATTGAGAAAACTTAGTAAGAGTTTAGAAAAGAAAATTTAAGTTACTACCAAGAGAGCATTATTTCCTTTAGCATATTCCTGGTCTATAAATATGTGTAAGGCTCATACATACGTGTGTAAAGGCTAATGCATATGTGTATAATTTTTAAATGTATGTTATCTCATATAGATAACAATACAACAAATCATGAGCGTTTAGTATAACATTAATGTTCTTTAAAAACATGGCTTAATAGCTGCATGATTGGCTTCCTATTGGTAGTTAGATGCTTTCTAATTTTTGACTCAGAAAATGTTGTGAACATTTACTTCTATGTTGGAGTTAGCTTGCTGGGGTACGTAAAGCAAAGGAGGCGTAAGCAGTTCTGTGCTGTATAACCCACAGCCGAAGAGTGAAGCCTTTTAGAATATGGAGATCACGTATCCTATTTCCTTTATATACTTAAGGAAATTTGCTGGCTGTGGTGGCGCATGCCCATAACTCCAGCACACTAATCCCAGCACTCCAGAGGCTTAGGCAGAATGAGAGGCTGAGGCAGAAGGATCACTGTGAGTTTGAGGCCAGCCTAAACTACATGGTGAGACTCAGTCTCAAAAAAAACTAAAAAGAAAAGGAAATCATAGTTCTTGGCTTTATTAGAACTTGCCTTTTGATTCTATAAAACTATGTTCTTTTTAGAGGCCTTAATTTTTTTTTTTTTTTCTTTTTACTCAAGAAATGGCAAAATGGACCGGTTAATTTTCAAAATGCCTTCCAGCTTTGAGAATCAAGTGAACCTATTAAGGGAAAATACCAGACAAGCCCTTGGGGTCGTTGGTCATTGTTGGTCTGTCCCTAGCTCTGTAAATATCTAAGGTAGATAGAATTTTGAAGGCTAATGATACATTATTGCAGTGTTTGGTGTTGGGCAGACAGTAGTATGGAGCCCTATGGGACTCCTGAAACAAGTAGGCCTGTGTCACTCCAGCTCCAAAGAGAGCACCCAGGAATCAGCCTTTAATAATAACAACCCTGTGTGTGTTGGCCCTTGAGGGGGGCTGTGTGGGCTTGTTTACTTGTAGAAAGCAAAATAGCCTTTTGTTGTTGATGATATGTAATAGTTGTGTCTGGGAGCCTAGGAGAAAGATGTTTCACTTGTTATAAAAACTTTTGCGATGTCTTGTTTCCTCTTTTGCATGTCTAACTCATTTTCTTTTATTCCAGATTTTCCTCCTAGTTCAAAGCAGAAAATGGCGCGAGGGCCTTTGTTCTAAGGCAGTGGAATATCATCGCCTTGACCAGAACGTTCATGAGGCGATGCCTTCTCTGAAGATTACCAATGATTATATTTTTTAAAGCACTGTGATTTGGGTTTCTCATTATATAATTTTATTTGCTTAACTTTTTATATGATACTGTGCAGGTGTTTGCCATAGCAATTGGTACTTAAATGAGAGGTGGATCTCTCTTTGCCTTGGTGCTTTGGAAATTAAATGTCACAAACAGGAGTATATGATTTTTTATCGACACTTTTAGAGCTGATTCACCCAGATGTCCTAAATGTAAGTTGAGCATTACCTTATATTTATACTCTGCCTCTAGTTTCTATTATTTTTCATTTCTTGTACTACTTCTGGAAGTAGCAGTAATTTTTAAAAGATCCCAAACTTGTAACTAAATTCTAACTTGTAGTACCACTTTCGTAGATGCACTTGCCAGCCAAATACTAATTTTTATTACAGATTTCTTGGTGGTCACCAACTAATGTACAAGGAGCAATGTGGTAATGTTTCACATGTAAGTAACATTTTCTAAAGAAAACTCTTTAGAACTCAGGCAACAAAAACACAATTTAAGATAATGGTGTTGGTCAATTTGACCACAATTTTAGGTAACACAAGAAATGTCTAGAAATTATGGCAAAAAAAAAGACTATAGTTTGCAGTGGATATAAATAAAATGTGATATAGACACTGTTGTTTTGAATTGCTGAATTAAGAGATAGGAGTTATGGGAAGATATTAAACACATGACCAGTTACTTTCAGATAGCAGTTGAGTGTAGCACAGCTTCTTCCAAGTGTTCAAGCAGTGGGCAGAATTTAAAATTATATCAGATTTGTTCATGTTGTTTCTTATTGTGAAATAAGTTTGAATAGGTCTTAAGGGACATTATCACTTGAATAATGTTGTACTTAGATCTTTGGACTTAGAATTACACCTGGATGAAGCTGTTTGTCTACGTAAAGGATATATGTTACAATGACTTTTCCTTACTGGACGTAGTGTATTTTCTTTTTTGTTTTTTACAGCAACTGGAAGTTACTGTATTTTATGTTAACCTGTCTTTCTGTTATAAAGAATTGATCATTATGTAAATATGTGATTTGAACCGCGATTGACTTTCAGGTCAGGTGTTGCTGCAAGTTTTTAGGGAACGTGACCTCTACTGTCCTGTGTTGAAGCCCAGGCAGCGGTGGCCTGCGCTTGTGCAGGGATGGGAGGAGCAGTGCCTGCCCTCCTTGTCTCCGCTCGAAAGCCGACTGTGCTGACGAGGAAGGGAGCCCAATAGAAATACACCTGAACTGTTCCATTGCAGTAATTTTTTCGTATCTGAAATTGTATTATTTAATATTTTGATGAATAGATTTAAAAAAATAAATGGCAAAGATGTAAGTCTGTGCTGTTACAGGCATGATTCATTTCAGAGTAACAGTTGGTGGTAATAGAGTGCTGTGTCCGGGAGGAAATGAGCCTGATTGCCCTGCTGCTGCCCGTCTCAGCTGTGACGCTGCCTCCAGGGACGCCACTCAGCTTGTAAATCCCACCTTGCGGCCAGTTTCCTGTTGTTTGCCAGTGTGCACAGAAACCATGACATGGGGTGGCAGGTGAAGTGGCAGGGGGGCGTGCTCTTTCCAGCCCCCTGGCTTTCCCAGCCCAGAGGGTGAGCCCTCTCGGTGGGCCTGAGGCTCTGGGTGTTTCCTGCCAGCACAGTCTGCCACCCAAGCCCAGTGTTGCCACCAAGTAGCCTCTGCCTTCTGGAGCATCGGATTATACACTGATTAAAGATGCTGCTGCTGAGTCCCAGACCCGCCTTTGATCCTCACACTGATGTATTTTACTTGTGTCTGTGGGTCTGTTCTCGTCTCCCACCCCTGCCTTTGGGGTAGACCAGGAACTGCTGCCCCAAGGCTGGTACTCATGGCACAACAAGCTCCCTTTCGCTCCTGTCTGTCTTAGCTGAAGAAGAACCCCTTAAAGCTTGTAAGGCACACAGACAGACATGGAGAAATTGGGTAGGAGGCAGGCACTCCCAGATTGGGGCCTATTGCCCCCCGATCACATTCATGCCTTATGTACAGTAGGCAAGCGCTCTAGTACCAGGGCACATCTGCAGCCTTGGGGTTTCTTGATTTTAGGTCTGACTTATGAGGGTGAGTGCAAGATCTTTCATGGAACATGCGGTGTGGTCTACAGTGAACTTGAGAATAGAAACAGCGATTGGTCCTCTCCTGCCTCCTGACTTACACGGTACCTGCCACCTACTAACCTGTTGTTCAATGAAGAAGCTGATGAGGAAGTCCTCTCCAGTTCTGCACAGAATAGCCACAAATGTCCCGGACACACTTGCACATAGGGCACAAGAGTCAGGACGGACAGGGTTGTTACCTGCACATCTACCCATCTTGAAGCTAAAGCCCATTCTGTGGAGATGTCGCCCTCTTACCTAAGTGCCAGCTTCCAGTCAGAGCAGCTGCTGCCTGTGAGGTACAAAAGGTCACCAGGGCACAGTCTCCGTGTTGCAGGTCTCCTGCCCGTTGTGTGAGGGCCAGAAAGCAGATCACACTTCTGCCTTCTCAGCCTGATTTGGTGCTGCAACCGTTTGCTCCTCTCTGCGTTTGCACGAAGCTGTTCTGTTCTTACAATGGCCAGAAGTGTTTGAAGGAGGCAGGAAAGGCTGTCCAGAGGTCTGAGGTTCTGGCCTAACCTGTAATGGCCCAGCCAGAATATATAGGGCTTGTCTTCAAGGGGTAATGGCATTCTGTTCACTTGGGTTTTCACTTGGACAGCAAGTTGCCAGAAAAGATGCTGGGAATTAAGTGGGGGCCGTGTCTGACTCGCACTTCAGTAGCCTTCTGAGGTGGCAACCTGGTTTGTTTTTTTTTTTTTTTTTTTTTTTTGATACCAGGACTCAAACTCAGGACCTTGCACTTGCCAGGCAGGTGCTTATACCACTGAGCTATATCCCCAGCCTCTGACCTGTTCTCTGGGGCTGATTTGGGAGAAGCAGTAGTTTCTACACCATCTCTCTGACATCTTCTGAAATAGTCATCCACTGTCTTCTATCATTAATGAATCTCCAACTTTAAAATCCCCTGTTCCTCCTTAGGAAACTGTCCGTCAGTCACTAAATATCTCTGCTCTGAAACCCTGGGCTTCGTTCCAAATCCCCAGAGTGCCTCCTTTCCTGGATGTCCTTTCTGTAGGTCCTTTGTGCCCTTCTGCCAGGTGTGTGGGTGGACAGCACTCAGGAGACCCTGCTAGGCTGTCAGTGTTTACAGTGGGGTGGAGCTGGGAGAACCTAGTTCTGGGCCTGAGCCAAGGCCTAGTTGCTCCCCAGGCTATTTTACAACCTGTAGTGAGAGCCCAAAAACATTTCCTGGCTGTTTCTTGAGAGTGAGAAGGGACTTGAGGTCTTAACTTGAAGGTCCTGCCTGGGGCTTGCTGGGGTTGAGGTGGTTTCAGCCCATGTTTCTCCTACCTGTTCTAGGAATGCAGACCTGGGGAGAAATGGGAGACAGGATGCACGTGGGATGAGGCCAGGGCTGGGTGACCTCGATCTGATGGTTTTGTTTGTCTTAATCTCCTGCCATGAAAGTGTTTGATTAGCTTACAGCATTTGTTTGTGTTGTTTTATTTTTGAAGCAGGATATTATATAGTTCAGGTTGGCCTGAACCACTGAGTCATAGAGGTTCACTTACTATGAGTCTGTTACCCATCTCCCAACAAGGTGCCTATGCTTTGGACAACTCACAAGTAAACATGAAAAGCCAATTGGTTTGTATTAAATCCTGCTCAGAGCCACTACCTGGTGGTCTCCATCACCATATTCCTTTTACTTCTTTTTTGAAGTTGCTCTGGCTAATGTTTCCAGAACTATCTTGAACAGGAGTGGTGAGTGGTGATAGTGGGCATCCTTGTCTTTGATTTTAGGGTGAAAGGTTTCCATGTTTGACCAGTTAATATGATACTGGCTGTTGGTTTGTCACTGATGACTGGTCTGTCCTTTTTGATTTTGAGAGTTTAATGCATTTACATTTCAAATAATTGCTCAGGGTGGGTGTATAGCTTAGTGGTAGAATGTTTGCCTAGTATGTGTGAGGCCCCGAGTTTGAATCCCAGGACTGAAAAAAATTTCTAATAAGGAAGGAGTTCTCTCATTTTCCTATTTGTTTCTGTATATATTATATACCCCCCATATCCTCTATCATGTCTTCCTTTGGGGTTAACTTTTATAGTAAGCTATTCTGAGCCTCTTATTTCCATTTGTGCATATTATACATATTTTTAATGCATACCATGAGTGATTACCTTTAACATTTTAAATGGATAATAGCCTATTTATTTATTTATTTATTTATTTATTTATTGTCTTTTTGAGACAGGGTCTCGCTATGCAGTTCAGACTGGCCTTGAGCTCACTTTGTAGCCCAGGCTGGTCTCAAACTCCCAACGATCCTCCTGCCTCAGCTTCCCAAGTACTGGGATTACAGGCGTGCACCACCATGCCCAGCTAATAGTCTATATTAAATTAATACCAACTCAAATAGTATGTACTCCTCTCCCCCCATGTAGTACATCCTCCTGTCATTGCTGTTGTCGTCATACATCTCTACATGGTGTTCGCCACCGCACTGCCCTTTGGCTGCTTTCATTTCTGATGAGAAATTGGCTCTTAATTTTACCAGTGACCCTTGTGTATGATGATTTGCTTCTTTCAGGGTCTTCTCTTTGTCTTTTGACAGCTTAGTTATAATGTATATTGACATGAGTCTCTTTTGAGCTTATCCTACTTGGAGTGTACTGAGCTTGGAGTGTTTTGATTTTGTAATCATGCTTTTAATCAAACTTGGGGATATTTTGGTTATTAATTTTTCAAATACGCTGGGTATTTTTTTGTCTTTTTTGAGACAGGTTCTCATGCAGTTCAGGCTGGCCTTGAGCTCACTTTATAGTCTGGGCTGGCCTTGAACTTCCAATGATCCTCCTACCTCAGCCTCTGAGTGCTGGGATTACAGGCGTGCACCGCCACACCTGGCTTTTTCAAATACTCCTTGTTCCCCTCTTTTTCCTTTTCCTTCTAGGATTTCCCCTAATATATGTGTTGGTCTGCTTGATGGTATTCCATAAATCAGATAGGCTGTATTTACTTTTCTTTCTATTTTTTAAACTTGATAATTCCAATTGTCCTGTTTTTGAGTGTCCTTTTTCTTTCTTTGCCTCCCTGAATCTACTGTTGGATCCTGCTAGTAAATTTCTCATTTCAGTTATTGTCCTTTCTCGCTTCAGAATTTCTGGATGTCTCAGCTGATTCCCAGGAGTAATACTGTGGCATTAACACATGTTAATAAGGTTTCTGCACTTTGGCAGGACCGTGTCCCTCTGTACTGTTGTCCTCACCCCAGTGGCAATTACAGCTGTTAAGCCTTAGTAATCTCCTCCTGCACATGGACAGCCCAGCCCTCACCACAGACTTACAAAGAACTGCTGTGACCCCCTGGGCTTCCTATCTGATCTCTGCATACAAGGCTCTGGTAATGTCTGGACTTCAGTTCTTTGAAACATAGTTGGGAAATCATCCCTATTCATAGAGCTAGGTAGCTGGGTAATTGTGAAACTGCTTCACGAGTTTTCTTTCAGAGATCACAGACCTACACTGCCAGCTGGCCTTGCCTGAATAGTTGTCATATATGCACTGCATTATACACACACACACACACACACACACACACACACACACCCGCTACACAGCATTATGTGTACTGACAGCATTACATATATGAACATGAGTATATATGTGTATATATCTTCTGTTTTCGTAATTGTTTATAATGGGAAGAGTAGACTCATACCAGCAATTCCATCACAATTAGAGGCAAAAGTTCCCTTCTTTGTTTCTTGCTGAAACAAAGCATGTATTGACAAAGATGTTGAGACAGGTGCCAGGCATACTGGCCACTCTCGGTGATGCCCTGGTCTTGTCCTTTTTGTGTGAGCAACGGTCAGTCTCTTGCCAGGTTCTCAAGGGCACAGATATGGTTTCTTGCAGCCCCTTATGAAATGCACACTTCACATGAAAGAACTTCTGTATGAGAGAGCCCTGCAGCCCTGGGGGAAGATTAGTGTGCATCCTGGAGGTCGTGCCACTACTGTTGCCAATACATAAATGTGTTTTTGTTTCTCATTAAAAATCTAGTGCTGCCTGTTTCAGTCTGACTTTTTGCAGCAAGGAAGTAAATGCTGCCTTGCTGCCTGCCTGAGGGTAGATAGGCTCATACCCCTCTCAAACCCTTTCAAGGGTTGTCATAGTTTGGGGTTTTGCAAGGGGAACAATACAATATAGGGCATGTACTTTATAAGATTATAATTCACCCAGAGTCTTCTACAAAGAGTGAGGAAATCTGCACACACACTGAAGACAAGAGTATCTAGCTGAGGGCCTGGATCCCACAGTAATGTCCTGCATGAGTCCAACTGAAGACCTAGAGCCCTTAACAGTGCCTCCCACAAGTCCAACTGGGGGCCAAGAGCCCAGGACAATGTCTCATGCAGGCTTGTTTCATAGATCTGTGCTGGAAGGGCCCAAAGGTCAGTGGTGGAAGCTAGAAAGTCTGTGCCAGCGGGATGAAGGATCTGTGCCAGCAGGCGGAGGGATCTGCCCTGGAGCCAGGAAGCAACGTGCAGAGTAAGAACCAGAGCTCCCCTGAAAGGTACAGCCCTCCTCAGCGACAGTGAGGTCCCGAGCTCTTCCAATGATGAGGAAAGCCGAGTTCCTATCAGGAAAGCCAGTGAGACAAGCTTCTCTAGGAGACCAAGCAGTGCACCATCTTCTCCGGAGCCAGGAAGCAGTGCTGAGTGAGGACCAGAGCTCCCCCAAAGTGAACTGAAGAAGCTATTCTCAGCAAAAGCAGGGTTCTGACTCCTTTGACAAAGAGAACAGCTGAGTTCATTGGGAAAGCCAGCATGACAAGGTCCTCCAGAGAAACCTGCGGCTCCCTACGGCGCCCCAACAGCCTTGCTTCTCTTCTTCCTCTCCAGTTCTGCCTCTTACGCTGCCAGCAGCACTCCCCAGTGGGCCTCCCACACCGGGCACCACACTGACTCAGTTCAGCTAGGGATTATAAGTTGACCACCAGTTGTCAATTCACCACAAGGATCTACTGAGATTCATTAACACATGGACCATTAACACTTGGCTTTGGGCCTATGGACAGAAATCTGGGTACTAAACAGTATTCCAGGGAGGGGGCACACGAGGGGCACCTTGAGTTCTTTTTGAAGGAGGCTCAGGTCAAACACCAGGACAGAGAGGTCACTCGCAGGCACACTGTACCCACAAAGGAAGACCTCTCACCCCACTCCAGGGCCCATTGGCAACTTGTGCACTCAGCAGACACTTAGTGACTGTGGGACCCTTGGTGTTGCAGTTTGGATCAAAAATATCCCGCAAAGACTCACGAGTTCAGAGGTGGAGCTTTGGGAAAGCAGTAGGTCATCAGGAGCAGAAAGGTCACCAATGGACAAATCCTTCCGTGTGTTCATAGCTGAATGTGCTGTCATGTGATGGAGCCTGGCTGCAGGAAGTAGGTCACGGGGTGGGGGGAGGGGACCTGGAAGGGTGTATTTTTGTTCCAGGCCCCTTTTCTCACTGGTTCTTCCTTGCTTTCTCTGTTCTGGCTGCTGTGAGGTGAGCAGCTTTCCGTCATGCCCTTCTGTTGCGATGTCTATTTTGGAGCTGATCACGGATCTGAAACTGAGCCGACATGGACTTTCCTCCTTTATGTTGTGAATATCAGTGCTTTGTCCCCGCACCAGCAGGGGGTGGATACAGTGGGTTACACCATAGCTCCCTTGTCCTCCTGGCTGCCTCAGTGTGTGTGTGGGGGGTTCTGGTAGGGAGAAAGAGGCAGGTCTATTTTAGTGCCCTGAGCTTTGCTCTAGAGCAGGGAGATTGTTGGCCAGGTGGAACACTTCAGAGACCCATGTGTTCTTGGGTGAGTAAATCTACATCCCTGGAAGAAAGTCTCCATTCCTTCTCAGAAAATTCTGCCTCTGTTGAAGGAAGGTCTCTGGAAGGCCTAATGGCTCTAAGATTCCAGAGACTCTCTAGGCTCCCAGAGAGCCTCTCTGGATGTCTCTTGGTTAGGCAGTGGAAGACTAAGCCAGCACCTCCAGGAGCCAGAAACCAGAGCTGGGCCCTTCCTGGGGGATGGCTATAATAGAGCTGGTATGAACACAGCTCAGGGAAGGAAACGGTTTTATTCATCTGCTCAGTTGCACAAAACAAGGAAATCACTTGAGAATACCCTGCCCGGTAGAGAGGGGGGTGGAGGCCCCAGAGTGGTGCGCTGGCTTCTCTGAAGTACACTAGAAGGAGAGGGAGGGTGGAGGCAGTGGGAAGGCAGGGTTCACAAGTACTTCGAATTCAGGACAAAAAGGAAGGTCCTGCCCTCACGGCCCCTGCACTCTTGCCTCTGAGAGGGGAGAGGAGCGTGGTAGGAGCTGAGATCCCCACGGGGCTCACAGGGTGGGGCCCAAGGCCATCTCTCCATGCTGCCTGGTTACCCCAGGAGTGCAAGGGTACCCCATCTCTGTGACCCTGGCTGCGGGCTTAGGAGTTTGGCCAGATGGTTTTGTGGTGCCAGAGGTCCTGGTCCTCCGTGGTTTCCTGCATAGATGCCGGATTCTTGGTGGCATTACGGGGGGGGGGGTTGTTTTGAGCAGTAGCTTCAGTCATCAGCACCCTTCCAGGTCCTCCCCCCCAGCTTCTGAAGCATTCCATGTACAAGCGTGTTCATGACACATGGGTGAGTGTATGTGTTATGCACATCTCTAAGTTTGTTACTGGGGCTGGAACTCAGGACTTCCTGCAGGCTTGTAAAAGAGCCGCTTGGCTGGTGGGTCAAAAACACGAACACTGGCATTCTGTGGGAAGTTTCAGGTTGGAGAATACTGAATTTTCACCCTAGTCTAGCAGCTCTGGTGCTCATATAATAAGTCAAGACCCTGTTTGGAAAGTCACCAGGCCAGTGTGGGCCAGAGCTGATGCGGCAGGGCTGCTCGCTGGCCTGTCATGCCCACATGCTCAACCTTGGCTTGAGATGCTCTCACGCATGCGGTCCTCCTATGGGTCCCCGAGTCCGATAGGAATGGCTCAGAAAGACATGCAGGTGGGAGGGGCTGTGGCGGTGGTCCTGAGTCCAGGCGGCCATGATGGTGACAGAATCTGCTGTTTGATTTTGGTTGAACGCAAAGAGCCAATAATGAGGGAGAGAGGGCTGGCGATGTAGCTCAGTGGTGCAGTGGTGCAGTGGTGCCTGGCAAGCGCGAGGCCCTGAGTTCGATTCCCAGTACCAAAAGAAGGAAAATAGTGAATAATGAGAGAGAGAGAGAGAGAGAGAGAGAGAGAGAGAGAGAGAGAGAGAGAGAGAGGAGGAAGAGGAGAAAGAAGCAGAGGAGATGAGGAGGAGGAGGGAGAAGAGGAGGAGGAGAAAAGGTTTTATGTAACAACGACGATCTGGCATGTCGTAAGAGGATGGGCTAGGGCCTGAATTCACCTTGCTTAGCACTGAGGGAAGATTACATAGTGTCTTTTGCAGGAAAGTGACCTCACTGGGCTTCACGCAGCACTCCTCAGTGACTGGCAAGGTCGCCAAGGGAACACCTGGGGCAGATGAGCGTTCAGGCTGCAGCTCAAAACTGCTGCTGCAAATCCTAGAGACCTGTGTCTCCTGTGTGACCTTTGTGATCTTGGGCAAGAGTCTCCACACCTCTGAGCCTGTTTACTGTTTATGGTCTGTTAATTTCAATCTCAGGGGTTGGGAGGAGACACATCTAACTTCAAATCCCAAGCACCCATCCATGTGTGCACAGAGGAGGTGAGCAGGAACGCAGAACAGATACAGGAGGACATGTTGTGCACTTTCCTATAGTGTGGGCGTAGAGCCTGTTGTGGGATAAAATTTTGTCTCCAAAATCCACCTCCAGCTGCAGCTGTGACACAAGGGACCACAGTTCCTCACCTGCATCTGTTTGTGTCTGTCTTGCGAAGAGAGAAGCTTCCATGTCTCCATGCACTGTGGGTTGGCTCTGAGTACGTTCACACCATAGGGTTTGTGTGCGTGCTTTGGGTGTCTAGGTGAGAATTTAAGAGAGACATTTTGTTTCTCATGAGAGATTTAGGAAGAGTGGGTGCTATCACTTAAATCTAAATGCCCCCTCAAAATTCTCAGGTGTGTGGAAGGTGACTGGCTCGCGGCAGTGCCGTGCTCCTCAGGGGATGAATCCATTGACCGGTTTAGTAGCTGATGTGATGTTGGGAAGCGAGGCCTGGCTGGATCATCGTGGGGCTGGTGGTGTGACAGGGAAGGGGGCTTGCTTGTCCCTGGCTCCTCTCTTTTCTCTGTTTCCTGGTTGTCATGGGTTGAGCACTTTCTCCTCCATCTTGCCCCTTGTCAGTCTGTTTCTGCCTTGAGCCAGCTGACCATGGACTGAAACCATGAGCCAGAGCAAACCTTCCCTCCTTTAAGTTGTGAGTGCCAGCCATTTTATCCCAGTGATGGGGCTGCTGGGTGTTAAGTGCTGTGGATATGAGCCTAGTGATGCAGACAGATTCTGTTTACAGTTTCTCAAGATGGACACTGCTGTGTGTCCATGCTTAGGGTTGTAAGGGGATTGTGTTTGCTTTGGGGGAATAGAGAGGACCATGTCTGTACATAGGAGGAGGTAGTGATGTTTCTGTGTCTATTTCAGAGGTGTTGTATTATCTTTGGCTTCTGAAGCATTCCATATACAAGTGTGTTCATGACACATGGGTGATTGTATGTGTGATTTCTTTTTTTTTTTTTTTTTTAATTTTATTTTAAAGACAAAAGAATGGGGACACATGAACCAGAATAAGCCATAAATAATACAGAAAATACAAAATTATACAGAATACAGTAGGGAATTACCACTGGATGTTGTACTACACAATGTTATCTTCATATTCATTAACACAAAAACATTAAAGGAAATACCAAATTATAGATAAGATAGTAGGGAGTTTGCATTGGATGCTGTATAATATAAAGTTATCTTCACTTCTGTTAACACAAAAACAATTGAGGAAATACATAATTATAGAGAACATAGAAGGGAATTAGCTCTGGATGCTGTCCTACTTAATGTTACCTTCACCTTTGTTACTCAGTTACACAGACGATGGCCCATTTGATCATTCAGTTTTTCTCCTCCCTCATCTCTGTTGCCCTACCACTCAATCAGTCATCTTCCCTGTGATAATAACTGTACTCCTGGGTTTATCTATATCCTTGGACTCTCGCCTTGGGAAGACATATAGCTGCCTCAGACCATACTATAACATACATGGGTGTATACAAACTGCCATGGTTGGAGGTGGAAAAGCACATATGCTCACAGTGGACTGCCCAGCTCCACCCCGTCACCATTCTATGGGTGGGGGCGGGTCCAGTCCGTGAGGCGCCCTCAGCGGGGCCCTCAGCAGAGCAGCCGCGGGGCCCTCAGCGGAGCAGCCGCGGGGCCCACTGCGGAGCAGCCACAGGGCCCACAGCAGAGCAGATGTCAGGGCCCACAGTGGAGCAGCCGCCAGGGCTCACTGTGGAGCAGCCGCGAGGCCCATAGCAGAGCAGCTGCGGGGCCCTCAGCAGAGCAGCCGTGGGGCCCACAGCGGAGCAGCCCCCAGGGCCCACTGCAGAGCAGCCGTGAGGTCGTGCAAGGTTCATATGTGCAAGCTGTAAGGAGACCCTCTTGGTGCACACATTAATAGTTTGAGGTGAGTCCTGAAGACTGTGGATTTGTCCCATTGTTGCCAGGAAAAGGCGGTGCTTGCTCAAGCCGCTGAGACTCAAGGTGCTCCCAGAGAGAGTTCAGGGTGGGAGCTGAGCCCCGGCAACCCAGCTCGTGCTTCCTGCCTGATGTTGGAGTGAGAAAGGCGTGGAGCTATGCAATCCACCTCCGTCTGCATCTCTCTCCTGTTGTGGTGCTGGAGCCCCCATCTGCTCCTTGGCCGGATCCCTGGGAGCTGCTGCGGCTCACCACTGATGTTCTCCGCTGCTCTCCGCTGGTAGCCACTCACCCAGCAGAGAGGCAGGGGGCCACCCCCTTGAGTCAGGTGCAGGGCGGGGCATGGTGCGCTGTGTACTAGTTGCATTGATTCTCTCCAGGCACTGATTAGGAAGGTTGCCACAGGGTGGGGACTCTGCCCCAGTGGCTGTCGCAACCTCTCATTCTCACACTGGGCCCAACAACTGCCACCGACCGCCATCGCCTCCTCCCCTGGCTGCACCCTCCTCTCTCCAGCCCCGGACCAGCTCCCGGAACTCCGCTCTCCTCTGGCCGAGCTGGGAGGCCTCCGTGAGCGTGGGCCTCTGAAGCTGAAGCTGCGAATGCCAGAACGAGGGCGCAGGCCATGCGTGTGCTTGGAGCGGTGACTTCCTCCTTCTCCTCTCTCCCCGACTGCACCATGGAGGGTCTCCAATCCTTTCCTCCAGTAGAGGTTTTGCTTAGTCTCTCCGAGGGCCCCAACTCCCACCTCAGATCCTTCCTGAGCTCAGGATGCCCACCTCCCTCCCCTCCGCCCTTTGTCTGAGTGGCACTCCTCCGGAAGGCTCTCTCCACTGCCCACCCGGTCGCCATCCTGAAGCTCCCTCGTAACATTTATTTAGTCATTTGTTACTTTCTAATGAATTGACCATTACACTTCTAAAGTTCTGAAATGGCCAACAGACCATAGAAAGATACCACTTTAGGCTCCTGCTTGAAACCAACAGCTACAGAAAACTGCTGGCCTTGATTCAGGGCCATTGTATGTGTTATTTCTGAGAAATGAGAATTGTGTTACATATCAAGAAGTACAGTATATGAATTTGGTTTGAATGTTGTAGTTATTGTTGGAGGGTTTGTGTCCTTATGTTTTGAGTGATAAAGAGAGAGATGCATTTTTATGGGATATGAGAATATGTGGGTGTGCGGGTGTGCTTTTACTGTGGGAGTACAGGGCAGGTGTGTGTATGAGCCCTTCCTTTGTTCAGGGCTCAGCCTTTAGGACATAAGGAAGCTTTGATGATGATGGTGCATATGCATAGTTACAGTGTGACAGGACTTATGGGTATTTATTAGGAAGAGTGTTTCAGGTTTTTGTGAATATGTACATTTTTGGACTTGGTAGGGGTTCGAGGTCCAAGGGTGTGGAGGGAAAATGTGAGTACTGGGGACATTAGTGGTTACGTGTATTTGGGAAAGGCTGATAAGTGGATTTCTCTTAAGGTTGTTGGTGTGATGTTGGACATTGTTGGGCTTCTTCATGTATGTTTGAGACTTAATGCTGGTACATCAAGGTACTATCATTAGGGATATGGAGTCATTGTTTATGTGTATGTTTTTGGGGTTGTGAATGTGTCCTTCAAGAGTTATAAATCTTTTTTTTTTTATAAACAGGATGTATCTGGTGATGTTAGGGATTGGGGAGATTCTAGGAGTACTTCTTTTTTACTGCTGGGATGCAGTAATACAACTTATGTTTATTGAATATGTGTATTTCTATTAAGAGGAGCAAGTCTACATTTTCCAGGGAATTTAGGGTTCTGTTTATGTAGATTCTGGCCAGTGGTATGTTTGTGTACATGTTTTTTGTGTTTTTCATATTTGGTTGTATCAAGTGCACATACATCAGAGTATACACAGGGGTGTGTGAGTGTATATATGAGGATTATTAAGTGTGTATGAGGGGAAGTACAGACTATATCTGCATGTGTGTAAGTACATGGGGATCACAGGCATGTGTATTTGGGGACCTGTGACTATATTTATTAGAAGAGAGGTGTTGCATATGCATTCAGGGATGTAAGGATGGGATGACTTGTGTGTTTGGTGGGGGTGGGAATGAATTATAGGTTCTTTTTCTCTTTTAAAGAGAATATAAAACTCAACAAGAATGATACAGAATTTCAAAACAAGATGATAGGAAATTAACAATGGTTGTTATATTGCATATTGTTATCTTCAAAGTAGTTGTTCAGATTATCAGACACAGGCATGCAAGATTGATCAAACAATTAGGTATTAACTGTTCCTTTCAATAAACTAATAGAAATTAGTAGTACAATTATCTTAGCTATCTTGTGTCTGTGTATATATATATATATATTTTTTTTTCCTTCTTTCTTTTCTCCTTTCCCCCATCCCTGCTGTTCTTCCCTTTTGAATGGTTTCTGTGCAAAGTGTTCCTCTTGTGTGAGAAGTTGTCATCATATCTGCACTGGGAGGCACTGTCACATGTATACATCTTCAGGTGTGCACATGTAGGAGCCGGGTGGTGTATGTTCAATGCTGAAAGCGGATTGTGGGCACATTGGCGGACAGAGGCTGTCCTTTGCGGGCCGACGCTGGCTTCTTTGGATCCTACCACTGAGACCCATCCCGGTCTCTCTGAAGAGCAGTGACTCTGTTGGAGGTGATGCCGTGCCTGCTCAACCTTCTCCAGTGGGTTAGGCAGGGTAGGTTAGTTCTGTGCTGGGCGTGCATGCCTCCCGAGCTTGTGTGGCCCTGAGCCGATGGAGGGATGCAGAGCAGGGATGGCTCCTTGTCCATCTGTTACTTTCTGCAGTTCCCACTGCAAGGTAAAGGCCACACCTGCAGTGGGCTCCCTTTTCCACCTGGTGCTGCTGGCAGCCCACCTTTCTCTGGTCTCCTCAGCCACACACGGTGTCAAAATAAGATCTACATTTCTCCTGGTGTCCCTTAGCTGCACACAGGCCTGTCCACTTCCTTCTTCCTCCCACCTGGCACTTTGGTGGTGATCATCAGCCCCAGGTGAAGCACCTTTCTCTCTGTTCCTGTAACACCCAGGGCCTCGTGCTGTCCCTTAGTGCACATCTGATTGCTCCCATCTTTTGTGATTCTCATGAACAATGCTGTGATGCACAGGACTGTGCAGATATCTTATCAAGAGAAGCTTTCCATGTTTTTTGAGTATATACTCAAGAGTAGATGGATCATGTGGTAATTATATCTATTACTATTGTTGTTACCATTTTGTAGTACGAGGGATTGAAGCCAGGGCCTTTGCACTGAGCTACATCCCCAGCCATCTTTTTTATGAGACAGGAGCTTGTGAAGTTGCCCTGGCTGTGCTCCAACTTGCAATCCTTCTGCCTTGGCCTCACAGAGTGCTGGGATTACACATGTGTGCCACTGTGCTTGGCTTTTTGTACTTAATTTTTGGAGGGGACATCATTATTTTCCATAGCAGTGGAACTATTTGTGGAGTCAGCAACAGTGCCCAAGGGTTCCAGTTCCTCTGCAGTCTTGCCAACACTTGCTATTTTCTGACAGTGGCCTTTTAATAGTTTGAGGTGAGCGACGCAAGATGGCAGCCACCACGGGCTCGGGAGTAAAAGTCCCTCGCAATTTCCGACTGTTGGAAGAACTGGAAGAAGGCCAGAAAGGAGTAGGAGATGGCACAGTTAGCTGGGGTCTAGAAGATGACGAAGACATGACGCTTACAAGATGGACAGGGATGGTAATTGGGCCTCCAAGAACAATTTATGAAAACCGAATATATAGCCTTAAAATAGAATGTGGACCTAAATACCCAGAAGCACCTCCCTTTGTAAGATTTGTAACAAAAATTAATATGAATGGAGTTAATAGTTCTAATGGAGTGGTGGACCCAAGAGCCATATCAGTGCTAGCAAAATGGCAGAATTCGTATAGCATTAAAGTTGTCCTGCAAGAGCTTCGGCGCTTAATGATGTCTAAAGAAAATATGAAACTTCCTCAGCCACCTGAAGGACAGTGTTACAGCAATTAAGCAAACCCCACGGGCCTCCCCTCCACCCCCACCCCAATTCGATTTAAGCAG